>JAOXOE010045118.1:0-79277 GCA_028565055.1 Phoeniculus purpureus | reverse complement strand
TGACTGACATGCTCTTTTCCCCCAGATCTCTGATGTGAAAAAAGACCCAAGGACCAATACAATAGTGATCTCCCATTTTATTTTTCTCAGAATATGTGATGGCATTTGTGACACAGTTTCTAGGGTGTGTGCACTAACTTGCTTAACCTTTTCTTCTTTTCTGTATACAGTTACAGAGTTAACAAACCCTTTTCCAGTTTCCCTAAGCCAGACAATTGTCTGGCAAATCTATCCGAGATCTCATCAAGACCTAACTGCTTTGTTTTCTTTTCCCTTATCTTAAATTGTGGTCTTGAACCCACCACATAGGGCAATTGGTATCATTTGGAGCACAAGGAGTTCTATCTCAATATGAGAAAAGATTTCTTTACTGTAAGGGTCACAGAGCACTGGAACAGGTGGCCCAGGGAGGTTGTGGAGACTTTCCAGACCTATCTGGATGCATTTCTGTTTAACTTGTCCTATGTTTTATGATCCTGCTTGAGCAGGAGGGTTGGACTTGATGACCCCTGGAGGTCCCTTCCAACTCCTAATGATCTGTGTATCTGTGTGTGTGTTTAGTGTTATGGATGGCAGAGCTGATCCTGAATTCAGATGCTCTCTTGGCACATCTTGCCTTAAGAGTTAGGGAACTTTATTCTAACACAATGTAAAAAAGCAGCTGTCTGTCACTACCAATCTATCTTCACACTACATTGAACTACACCTTTAAATTATTTCTTGAAGTTCTTTCCAACCCTCCTGGGCCATAGTTGAACAGACATTGTCATTCATCCTGCTGATGTTAGTGTCCTTTTTGATAAAAGCCGGTAAATCTTACGGTGCAGAGCAAAGCCAGTGAAAAGCACATCTTGCTACCACTTCACTCTGACATTTGAAATCACACATTCCAAGTCACGTTGAGTAAGGCCATTACTTTCAGAAACAGATTTATTTTTTCATTCTACACAGGAACTATGCAGAAACTGATTGGATCATATGCAATGTATGCTGCGTTAGTTCATTTCTGTCTGTAAATGCAACAACTACTTTCTTGGCAATGAACAAGTTTAATGAAGCTGAATTTTAAGAAACATACTCTGGGCAAGAATAACCCTAGGTCCCCTTATAGGTTGTGGACTAACATGTTAGAGAGCAATGTAGGAGAAAGGGACCTAGGGGTCCTAGTGAACAGCAGGATGTCTATGAGCCAACAATGTGCTCTTGTGGCCAAGAGGGCCAAGAGCATCCTGGGCAGATTGAGAGAGATTCTTCTCCCCCTCTACTCTGCACTAGTGAGACCACATCTGAAGTATTGTGTCCAGTTCTGGGCCCCTCAGTTCAAGACACACACAGAGCTGCTGGAGGATGTCTAGTGTAGAGCCACACAGATGATGGAGTGGAGCATCTCTCTGGTGAGGAAAGGCTGAGGGAGCTGGGCCTCTTGAGCTTGGAAAAAAGAAGACTAAGGGCTGACCACATTAATGTTGACAAATATGGAAAGGGCGGGTGTCAGGAGGATGGATCCAGGCTCTGCTCAGCAGCATCCAATGATAGGAGAAGGAGCAATGGGTGTGAGCTGGAACAGAGAAGGTTCCACATCAATATGAGAAAGAACTTCTTCCCAATCAGGATGACAGAGCACTGTAATGGGCTTCTCAGAGGGGTTGTGGAGTCTCCTTCTCTGGAGACATTTAAAACTCACCTGAACATGTTCCTGTGTGACTTGGTCTAGGTGATCCTGCTGTAGTAGGGGGATTGGACTGGATGATCTTTCGAGGTCCCGTCCAATCTCTAACACTCTGTGATTCTGTGATAAAACAGTCAGCCCTCTCACTGTGATTGAGGAATTACAGTTTATAAGAGCAAATTCTTCCCAGTCTGCGTGCCGTGCTCTCAGCTGGAACAGCCTGAGTACTGAGAAGGAGAATTTATCCTGCAGAGAAGCCTGGCACTCTTTTGTGCCTCTCCTGTGGACTAAGGAAAAATACTGCATATTGAGCTGATTCCCTTTTCTTTTTAACTCCTTTGGCAGATTTGTCTTTTCTTTCAGCAAACAAGCAATAATATATTGCACTAAGACTCTGCCATTTGAAATATTTGCACGATCCAACAGAGTGGGAGCATTCAATAGTGTTTACTCACTCTCTGGTATACGGGTAAGGTCAATGATGAGTCAGACTTGGCCGTAGCTCTGTTGAAATCCTGTTTTCTAATGCCAGTTTACTTTATTGTTGGTTGAAAGACAAGCCAAAATGCTGCCTTTTCCAGACGTATCTGAAGGACTGTGTGAGGTTTTCCTCCGTGCCTGCTCTCCATGAAACTGTGTTAAAGACCTTGTAATAGTTTAGTCAGACAGAGTAATGCAGTCATGGACAAAAGCACCATATTGTTTTTCAATAAATTAATGTTCGCTCTAGAACAGTGGTATTGAAAATCCTAATGAAAGACTCTTATATGGAATTCACCTGTTGCACTTTAAACATAGGTACAGACCTATTTGAGAAAGGACTAGACACAAAATTTCCTGTTTTATTCACACTTTACCTGCTTCTATTCACTGAGGGTGGAGTATCACTGCGTGCTGTCGTGTGTTTACAGAGGAAACAGCTCTATACATTTCCATCTTGCTTGGGGAAACCTCCTGTTCTTTTAATGCATTATCTTCTACAAATTCTACTTCCCAGCTATCAATATTCGAAGAAGAAGGAGTATCTTTTGTTTTCAAATCTTTTGAAAAGCTTTGATAGAGAGCGGAACAAGGCAGACATAATGATTGGTGCTGTTCTCTCACGTTACTAATTAGAGGATGTGAGGAAGTGAGGTTTGGACTGAATCTTAGGAAGAAGTTTTTTCCTGACTGAGTGGTTGGGCACTGAAACAGGCTGCCCAGGGTGGTGGTGGAGTCCCCATCCCTGGAGGTGTTTACAAACTGAGTAGCTAGAGCACGTGAGGCCATGGTCTAGGAATTAGGGAGCTGTTGGGATGAGAGCTGGACTTGATGATCCTGGAGGTCCTTTCCAGCCGTGATGACTCTATGATTATACAATAATCTATCCCATATGCTCGGTATTTGATTTGAGGTAAATTTAAAACAGCAGCACATTCATCATCTGAGGTTTTAGTTCCCTTTTGACAGAGAATGTCCAATAACTTATGTTTTGGGTTTGGTTTTTTTCTTTTTTGGTATAAAGAATGTCCTACTCTCTTCCTTTCTAGGTTTGAATTAATAATCCTGTGGTTATTGAGTATCTTTATGAACAACTGGAATATCTGTTATTTTTTGGGAACAGCAGTTAATTGAGTAGGAGTTTTCAATTTTATAAATTCAAATTATCCTTTCTTTTTCAATTATTGCAATCTTTGCTATGAATGTGTCATTCTGTTTTGTCTAGAAATTACTATTTGAGAGCTTTACTAGCAACAATAAATTAAAAATTTATCATGAGATAAATTTTGGCTTCCAAAGCCTGTATCAGCACTGGGAGTTGTATTCAAATTAAGACACAGCAGTAGCTAGGACCTCGAGGTGTTGGAGCGGAGCCAGAGAAGGGCAATGAGGCTGGGGAGAGGTCTGGAAAACAGGCCCTGTCAAGAGCAGCTGAGGGAACTGGGTACAGAAGAGGAAGCTGAGATGAGACCTTGGTCTCTACAGCAGTCTCAAAGGATGTTGTAGCAAGGCTGGTGCTGGTCTCTTGTCCCAAATTACTAATGATAGGACAAAAGGAAATGGCCTCAAGTTGTGTCACGGGAGATTTAGATTGGATCTTAGGAAGAAGCTCTTTCCTGAGAGAGTGGTTGGGCACTTGCACAGGCTGCTCAGGGAGGTGGTGGAGTCCCCATCCCTGGAGGTGTTTAAAAACCATGTAGCTAGAGCACTTGAGGTTAGGGAGCTATTGGGCTGAGGGCTGTATTTGATGATACTAGAGGTCCTTTCCAGCCATGATGATCCTATGATTCTATGATTCTTCTGACTCATGACAGTCTAAAAAGCTAAACAGAGAAGAACAGAAACATACAGGAACTGCTTACCTGACAGTGTGGGATAGCCATAGATTAGATTCATATAAATGCTGAATATTAAAACAACCCTCATTAAAGAATCTTTCTGATGTTAGAGGTGCTGTATCATATAAAAATGATTTATTTTAAGGAAAAGTTAGATTGTGATGGCTACAGAATGTAGAGCACTAAGAATACAGCAAGTATCATCCTTTTGATATTTGGACTTATTGTTGGTATGGCCAGAAGCGGGTTTGCATGTGATCGTGTTCCTATTTGTATCAAATTCCTCATCTCAGAGTGAAAATACCCGTGAAATATGAGGAAAGAAAGATAAGAGTTTGTACACCTCCCTAGGCATAATATTTTTCTTGTCATAAATTTTGCCTCAGCACTTACAAAATTACAGAAGAGCAGACATAAAACATTAACTAAGCAAAGTATTTCTTTCCTCACCAACTTTTTGTGTTTAAACTGTATATTTTTGATGGTGAAGAAAGAGGAACATCTTCCTGATGAGGAAAGGCTGAATGAGCTGGGTGTCTTGATCTTGGAAAAAAGGAGATTGTGGGGTGACCTTATTAATGTTGATAAATATGGAAAGGGCAGGTGTCAGGAGGATGGAGCCTGGCTCTGCTCAGTGACATCCAATGATAGGACAAGGGTCAGAGAATCACAGCATCACAGAACGTTAGGGATTGGAAGGGACCTTGAACGATCCCCTGAGTAGCCCATTCCAGTGCTCTGTCACGCTCACTGGGAAGAAGTTCCTTCTCATATTTATATGGAACCTACTATGTTCCAGATTACACCCATTACCCCTTGTCATATCATTAGATGACACTGAGAGGAGCCTGGCTCCATCCTCCTGACACCCACCAATGGGTGTAACAACTTCTGTGTTACAATGAGAAGTAACTACTTCTCAGTGAGGGTGATGGAGAACTGGAAGAGGCTGCCCAAGGAGGTTGTGGAGTCTCCTTCTCTGGAGACGTTTTAAACCCACCTGGACATGTTCCTGTGTGACTTTATCTAGGGGATCCTGCTGTGGCGGGAGGATTGGACTGGATGATCTTTAAAATCACTTCCAATCCCTAACATTCTCAGATTCTAGATTTCTGTGATTCTGTGAACATTTCTCAGCAGCAGATCTCTGACACAACATTATTGTGTTCTATTTTATTGACTGTTTGCAGTTTGCTACCGCCATACCAGTATGGAAGATTAGATTAAAGAAATATTGCATGCATAGGTGAACTAAGAATACATGAAGCACAGAATTGCTGATTTGGCTTCATACTATAACTATTTTTTTTTCTGAAAAGGAAAACCTTTTGTTATTACATCATCAATGATGTATAAACAAGGAATTTGGTGCATAAAACCAGTTGAGAACATGAATAGGGTTTATGGCAGTACATAAAGTAGGAACATAAACATAAATGCAAGACTCTGCAAAAAAAAAAACCAACCAAAGATACGAAAGTACATTACCCTTGATTTTGAAAACAAGTAAAGCTTGTGTGTTGCTAAGAAATATAATCTATACCTACACAGCATAATACAGTGAAACACAGTAGCAGCTGTGATAACCCACACCTGATGGAAGCTGTTAGGTAGACCTAGAAGCATGCACTTTCACAGAATCACAACATTATTTAGGTTGGAAAAGCCCTCTGAGCTCATCCAGCCCAGCCCATGACCTAACATCACCACATTGGCCAGACCAGATCACTATGTGCCACAGCCATTCTGTCCTTAAACACCTTCAGGGATGGGGACTCCACTACTTCCCTGGGCAGTCCATTCTTTAAGTGGATTCTGGCTGTAGCAGCTTATTGCTGCACCCTGGCAAACACTCTGAATTCCTTACTGTCTGGGCTCTCCTCCAGACTACTACCATGTTAATGAGTATGTTACACATACAGCTGATGTTTGGATGAAAGCTGGCTTGCACAGCAGTAGTCTGGGGTGTCTTTATCTCTTGCCAGTAAGACTATAAACTGGTTGGTCCAAACTGAAATGTCATGCAAGAGCTTTGCACCAAGTCTCAGTGCAAAATTACTGTGAGGTCAGAATATCTTGTACTTCGGAAACCGTTTGTCCCAAAAGGGTGTAAGTCCTAAGTTTCAGAAGTTGTTTTCATTTACCAAAGGAGATGCAGTCCAAAGAAAGGAGGGGTTTTTTTTGGTACTTTTGTAGCACCTGCTATCTCTGAAATAGATAAGTAATAGGATTTAGTCTCCAAATTCAGTTCAGCCAAGAAATATGTAAGGCAAATCACAGCTCTGTTGCAAACCACAGCTCTGTTGCAGAGAAGAACTCTAGAATGTAGAGCAGTGATGTAATACAAGCATAGATTAACTTTCTGTAGTTTCATTTATGTTTCGCTTTCCATATCCATGTCTATGTTTCAACAGTAAAACATACAGAGAGCCACATTGTAAAAAACAGAAGTAGGAAAATGGAGCATTACTGACATTGAGGTGAAACTCTGCCTCCATATTAAATATAACAACATTGAGTAGTGACATAGAGGAATTAATTCTTAGATTAAATACAGACGCAAAAGTAAGGGTTGCTTCTCTGTTTTCTGCCTCTATTAAGACACTAAAGCAATTTTGAATTAAGATCTTTTTTCCAGTTTAAATTCTAGCAGAGAGGAAGGACCAGCAGTTGTTGTTACAAAGCATTTATCTCCTCATTCCTGGGCTGCAGCATTGCTGTATACACAAATACACAGACACACACATATCAGTAGGGCTTGGGAGGGAACTCCAGAAGTCATTGAATCCAACACCTCTGCTCGAGCAGGACCACAGAACCTAGGGGGTCACACAGGAACACATCCAGATGGGTCTGGAAAGCTTCTAAAGAACGAGACTCCAAAACCTCCCTGGGCAGCCCGGTCCAGTGCTCTGTGACCCTTTCAATAAAGAAGTTTCTCCTCACGCTAAGGTGGAACTTCCTGTGCTCCACCTGACACCATTGCCCCTTGTCCTATCACAGGGTGCAAGTGAAAAGAGATTGTCTCTTTCTTCTTGACACCCAGCCCTCAAGGATTTATAGACAGTGATTAAGTCCCCCTGTAGTCTGCTCCTCTCCAGACTGAAAAGCCCCATGTCTCTCAATCTCTCCTAATTAGATAGGTGCTCCACTCCTCTCATCATTCTTATAGCCCTCTGTTGGTGTCCTTCAATCAGATCTTTATTCCTCTTGAATTGAGGAGGCCAGACAGTATTCCAGATGTGGCCTCACTAAGGCAGAGTAGAGGGGGAGGAGAACCTCCCTTGATCTGCCGGACACACTCTTCTTGATCCATCCCAGGATTCCATTGGTCACAAGAGCACATTGCTGTTCCACGGAGAACTTGTTGTGCACTAGGACTCCAAGATCTCTCTCCTTGGAGGTGCTCTCCAGCACATCACCTCCCAACTCGTACTGATGCTTGTCATTACTTCTTCCCAGGTGAAGGACTCTGCACTTATTCTTGGTGAACCTCATTAGATTCCTCTTCGCCCAACTCTCCTGTTTGTCTAACTCACCTGGCTGTGTGCACCTCCTCCTGGTTCATGCTGAAAATGCTCACTTTATCTTAAAAAGAAACAGACTTCACTCAAAAAGCCAGACCTGGAAATGCTAGCTTCTTCTCACTATGTTTGCAGTGTGTTTTCCATTATATCTGCTCCAAAATCAATGGTCATACAATTTGGGAGCCTTCCAGTGGACAAGCCATTATTGAATGCTGTCTGCAAACACTGTCATCTTTCAAAGAAGGAAGAACAGATCATTGCATCCAATCCATAACTCTTGTCCTGGTATCTATTGTAAAAGGAGAAAATTATTATAGCAAACCGCTTTGGTATTTTTCTTTATGTTCATAAATAGGACTAGCAAAGCCCTCTAATGGGGATTCTGCTGCCATAGCACATGGCCAGCAGTGTGAGCCTGCACAACACTCTGAGCCTCAGCACAGACATGGATGTTGGAGGGCATTCTAATGTTCTACAGTTGTCCTCAGATATGGTACATATGCGCTCTGAGCAGAGTACTGAATGTGAATGCAGCCTAGAATCAGTTCTGTCCTGAAATGAGATAAAGATTAGGATCAAGAAATAAAATGTGTGAGACAGGAGGTGGAGTCTCTGTATAGAAGTTCCTCCCTGAGTTTCCTTTTTTCCAGGCTAAAGACTCCCAGTTCCCTCAACCTCTCCTCATCAGACTTCCCCTTCAGTCCCTTCCCCAGCCTTGAAGTAAGTCCTCTGGACTTGCTCCAGCCCCTCAATCTCTTTCTTGAAGTGAGGAGCCCAGAACTGCCCCCAGTACTCGAGGTGAGGCCCCTCAGGTGAGGGGGAGAATGACATCCCCAGTCCTGCTGGCTCCACTGTTGCTGATACAAGGCAGGATACCATCAGCCTTCCAGGCCACCTGGACACCCAGCTGGCTCCTGTTCAGTAGCTTGGTTTCCTCTGTGTAGTCTGTTCCACTAATCAGCACTGCATTCCTTTAACCACTTGATTGCCTAGTCAGTCAATATTTTGACACACTTCTCCGCATCTTCACAGAAACAATTTATTTTTGTTATCCTGAATAATTTAAGATTATAAGCACATTTTGTTCTTGTTACTTACATTCTCTTTTGGGTAATTAATGAATATGCTGAACAGCACATACTAGGAGAGAGAGGGACCTAATTTGAATTCCTTCTGTTGGGGAAAAAAAGATTGCTTTCTTATAGTTTGTTTCCTAATTTTTTTATCTGCTGCAAGTCATATAAAGGAGTTTGTTTTATGTTGGGTTTTTTTTTGTTCTCAATAGCATTTATAGGTTTCTTTGATATTTCACTTTGAAAATTTAAACTATATTATGCCAATTTTTGTTTATACAGTTTTTTTTCCTCCTTCTGGAAAGACTTTACTGACTTATCTCTCTTCAAACATAGTTTTTATTGCTATTTTTATTAATAGCCTGGAAGAGTATCCAACTGTTCTGATTTGCAACTGTGAATCATCTCTGGTTAAAAAAAAGTGAAACTAATTCATTTATCACCTTCCACTCTTATAATCCTAAAAATAATCAAAGGGTTTAGTCAACAAGTAGATTAAGATACCAAAGTCCTGGCTGTTTGCTAGCATTCATTGTGTTTATTTTCCCCCCAGTTTTAATCTTGCTCCTCCACTTTGGCCAAATTCACAGAATCACGGAATCACAGAGTATTAGGGAAGGGACCTCAAAAGATCATCCGATCTAATCCCCCTGCCACAGAAGGGTCATGTTGATCAAGTCACATGTCCAGGCAGGTTTTAAACATCTCCAGAGAAGGAGACTCCACACTGCCCCCAGGCAGTCCCTTCCACTGCTCTGTCACCCTCACTGGGAAGCAGCTCCTTTCCATATTGATGTGGAACCCTCTATGTTCCAGCTGACACCCATTGCCTCTTGTCCCATCACTGGGTGCCACTGAGCACAGCCTGCCTCCATGCTCCTGGCACACACCCCTTTCATATTTATCAACATTAATGGGGTCACTCCTCAGTCTCCTTTTTTTGTAATGAGTCATAAAAAGGTGGTTGTTTATTTCTAAACATCAAGGTAGTTCATTTACGCAGCTTCTCAGATACCTTTTCTTTTCCTGTGAGCATTCGTTTTATAGCTTAATCATCTATTGGGTCTCCAGACACCAATTCCTTGTTTTAAAGTTCTTTCAAGGAGTGATTACTGCATGTGGAAAAATCAGATTCTAAGATTCATGCTTTTAACAAGGTATTCCTCAAAGTAATTTGTGGCTTGCCTTATTTTAGAGGGTTTTTTAAAACTCGTCATAATGTTCTTTGCGTAATTATTTCCATGAACTCCATGCAGAATCTAGCAGTTAGCTCAGATATAGACACCCATCCTCTGGAGAGGAAAACGCAGCTCAAAATCGTGGACACCAAGATGCAGGTTCATATGTGTGAGTGAGACATCTAAATGTCCTTACAGTTAATTGCTGTCTAATCGATATAAACACTAGGACTTACTGAGTTAGTCAGCTTGCCAAATTCCCACAAATTTAAGGAAGCTGAAGAACCTTTAGAGGCTTAATTCAATAGCTCACATAATACTCACCCTGGGTCTGATATCTGGCTCCAAACAACACCTTGTGTCTCTGCAATGCTCTGCTGTTACAGCAAATTTTCAAGACAGATGAATCTTCAGTTTTTAAGGTAAGATTTTGGACAATGTTAGTTAGTTACTGTGAGGCATTCAAAGCTTCATCAAGTGGGTCTTAGCTGCTTTGAAGAATGTAGGTATTGAGTTACACCATTTCAAAACTACAACGTTCTAAACTAATGCAACAATACTGTAAGGATAGGTGTGTGTTTCAAAACAGAGGAGAGACCAGAGCATGCCACACACCACAGCAGACCAAAGTACTGATCTAACTTATAACACACCGCAGCAGACCAGAGTACTGATCTAACTTATATCTGTTTTCTCTTTTTTCTATTTTCCCTCTTCTCTACTCTTCAAGGATGGCATCTAGTAACTTGAGTAAACTTGGCTTTTATGGGGACCTATGGAGTCAGTTTCTTTAATTCCACTTGTGCAAGTCCATGAACCCATATCACTCCCTTTCCCTTCTCTGATCGATCAGGGCATGAAACACCATCATGCTCACAAAGCCATATCTTTAAGTGCTATGCCGACATGGCTTCAGAACACCTCGAGGGACTCCACCACTGTCCTGCACATCCAGTGCTTGGCCTCTCTTTCAGTAAAGTTGGTTTTTTTTCCTATTATCCAATATAAGCCTCCCCGGTACAATTTCAGGTCATTTCATCTAGTCTGATTACTTAGAATAACAGGATCATCATGGCTGGAAAGGACTGCCAGGATCATCAAGTCCAGCCCTCATCCCAACCACTAGACCATGGCCTGAGGTGCTCTACCTGCTTGGTTTTTAAACATCTCCAGTGATGGGGCACTCCACCACCTCCCTGGGCAGTCTGTGCCAGTGTCCAGACACTCTCTTATGAAAGAACTTCTTCCTAAGATCCAATCTAAATCTCTTCTGATGCAACTTGAGGCCATTTTCTCTCATCCTATCATTAGTAATTTGGGAGAAGAGCCCAGCATCAACCTTGTGACAACCTCCTTTGAGAGAGCAAGAAGGTCTCCTCTCAGCATCCTCTCCACTAGACTTGTTACTTGTCAGAAGAAACCAACCCCCTTCTCTCTGTAGCCACCTTTCATGTAGTTGTGGACAGGGATAAGGCACGATCCAGCAACTACATGCCCTTCATGAGGGGCCCAAGACTGAACACAGTGCTTAAGTTGTGGCTTCACCAGTGCCAAGTATAGGGGGACAATCACTTCCCTACTCCTGCTGGTCACAGTATTCCTAATACCAGCGAGGATGCAGTGCGCCTTCTGGGCCACCTGAGCCCACTGCTGGCTGTCGAATAGCAAATGATTTAGGAATATCTGAGCCCACCGTGGCTGGAGGAGGCGTAATCTGGAATTACTGGCATTTCATAGCACCTACTTTTGTTTTTGATTCTGACAAAACCTTTAGTCACCACCAAACAATTCTGCTTTTTTATGCTAGAAGTAAAATTGTCATCTTAAACGAATTAGTAGATGTTAACAGGGGCCATGTGCACATCATGTCTTCTGCTTTCATGTGCAAGATAACTGTGAGTGTGTCAGAGCCTCTATTTGGTTTGAAGTTGAATTTTTTCAGCATTTTTTCTAAGTGTTTACACCAAGCTTAACGAGACCCTTGTTCTTCGCATGTGTCAAATAAACTAAACTAGAGTTTTATCTTGCAGCTGAAAACTTATATGCTTACTTTAATTTTGCATGTTTTGCAGTGTTTGTTCACAGTAATAGACTGTAGAATCCTGGCCTGTTTCCACAGGAAAGAGTATTCCAGACCTGTTTCAGGTAATTTTGCTGAGGGCTGAGTCATAAGTAAGATCAAACTTTTATTGGTGTTGAATCCTTGCCAGGATCAGAAGTCCAGAAGATACTTACTTTGCATTTCTCTCTACTGGTTTCATCTAGTATTTCTCTTTCTTGATGACCTGGGAGAGGAGATCGAGTCTACCCTTAGGAAATTTGCAGATGACACCAAGCTGGGGGGGAGTGTTGATCTGCTGGAAGGCAGGAAGATGCTGCAGAGAGATCCGGTCAGGCTGGGTCAATGGGCAGAGTCCAACAGGATGAGGTTTTAACAGGGACATGTGCAGGGTCCTGCACTTTGGCCACAATAACCCCTTGCAGCTGCAAACTGGGGGATGAGTGGCTGGAGAGAAGCTTGGCAGAGAGAGACCTGGCAGTACCGGTTGATAACTGGCTGAATAGGAACCAGCAGGGTGCCCAAGTAGCCTGGAACGCCAACAGTATCCTGGCTTGTATCAGCAACAGTGTGGCCAGCAGGACCAGGGACATAATTCTGCCCGTGTACTGGGCACTGCTGAGGGGTCCCTTCAAGGTTCTAGACCCCCCCACTTCAAGAAAGAGATTGAGGGGCTGGAACAAGTTCAGAGGAGCAACAAGGCTGGAGAAGGGACTGGAAGGAAAGTCTGAGGAGGAGAGGCTGAGGGAGCTGGGGGTGTTTAGCCTGGAGAAGAGGAGACTGAAGGGGAACATTCTCTTCCTGTCCAACTCCTTGAAGGGAGGTTGGGCTCTTCTCGCAGGCACCTAGCACCAGGACAAGAGGGCAGGGCCTGGAGCTGCCAGGGGAGGGTTGGATTGGATGTTAAGAAGCCTTTACTCATGGAAAGAGTGATCAGACCCTGGAATTGACTGCCTGGGGCAGTGGTGGAGTCCTCATCCCTGGACGTGTATAAGGACAGACTGGACATGGCCCTAAGTGCCCTGATCTGGCCATTGTGGTGATTTTAGATCATGGGCTGGGCTAGATGAGCTCATAAGTCTTTTCCAGCCTCATTAATTCTGTGATTGTCCCTTGCAGAGGCATATGGATCAAGCTTACTTCAGACATCTAAGTTTAGTTACCCAAATGGATATTCCATAGATCGCTTTAGATGTCACAGTGTTTGTAAAACATCACCACCAGGCTAGCAAAAATCACACACAAGCCATGGTTCTTCTTTAGAGGCAGCAGCTAAAAAGCCATTGAGGATATCTTAGGGCATCTCAAATCATTAGACATCTGTGGATAAACATCAATTATCTGATGATAAGGGAGACATGCCCTTTAGGTCTTTGTTTTACCATGAAGTTGGTAAACAGCAGCCAAATGGCAAATTCAACAGCTGATAGAAAATCACTCACTGATTCTTCCTTTTCTCACTTCACATTATCACAACCCTTTCACTGACTTTATCTTGTTGGAAGTGCCTTGGCATTCTTTAGAAACTAATGTTGTTCTCTGCTGCTTATGCTCTTCTTCCTTGACTTGTTCTTCGTTTGTGTCCAGATGCTTTTTGTTGCAGAATGTCTCCTTAACCGTCCAAATATCTGTAGTCATTTGCAAGGAGCAATCCACTCTCGCGACACGTCTGAGCTGATTTGCTTATTAATTACGTGCAGGCATAAATAAATTCACATTCCCTGCAACTAGCCCATGCCGTGGTTGTTTACAGGACTTCTCAGTCTGTCAGGGCGCAAGCAGAAATGCTTGTAAGCCTCTAGCTGAAATAGTTTATGAAATTATCCCTCACAGCTGCTTGTTACCGGCCTCACAGCTGAGATGCCATAAGTGATCATGTTAATTTCCAGTCCGTTTCTGAGCAAAGTGAAACAGATTAGTTTAATCTACCGCTGAAGCCGTTTTAAACAGATTTACTTCTTTGCATTGAAATGGGGGA
This sequence comes from Phoeniculus purpureus, assembly GCA_028565055.1. NCBI lineage: Eukaryota > Metazoa > Chordata > Aves > Bucerotiformes > Phoeniculidae > Phoeniculus > Phoeniculus purpureus. The sequence goes on along the minus strand of JAOXOE010045118.1, from coordinate 65,475 downwards.
GGATTTCTCAGTTAAACAGCTGTGACTCAAGTCGTTATTGTTACGTGGAAAGGAGCAAAACTAAGAGGAGAGGAGACATTTGGTTAAATGGTTCACTTCAGACTGCGAATTAGATGAAAAAAGCAATGCAAGTTTTGCCTTAGGAAAAAACCCTCATTTCTTCAAGTGTTTGCCACACACTCTCTATCGTCTGAACATTTTGAGTTTGATTAAATAAATTGCTCATTTTATTAAGCCCAAATTAGCCATTATTATTTCTCTGTAGTGCTCCTAACCACAACACTTCATTAACAAAACTGGTATTTACAAAGTCACAGAATAATTACATCAGATATACTTGGAGCTGTAAAAAAATTACCAGTAGCTGGCCTGAACAACCAGCCATCAATTGTCTTAAAAACACATAGCAGAAGAAATCAATCCTCAGGGAAGAAGCCGATCACTATTGCTCCACTTTTCTCTTGTCTTTTCTTTCCTGCAGGCTGCTTGAATTACGCTTCTTACGCTGAGGCTATGTATTCTGTTGCTTTCTTCTCCATCTAAGATCAAGGAGGTTAAGGTAACTGATTTTCCTGATTTCTTTCTTCCTAGCCTATTTCACAGGCTCAGTGACTTCCCTTTGGAAATTGAAATTCAAATGTTTTCTGTGGAGAAGGCAGCTGGTGTTCCATATATCCTTCATCATCTTAAAGACTCTTTGTACCTGCATACATTTATATTCACTAGCATGAATGTGCAGACATGGCAGCAGAGATAGAACTCTTGTGCACTGAGCGAGTCTGAATCTATATTGTATCTAACATCATTTGTATTGTGAGGTACTGTGGACTCCAACGTGAGCATCTCATGAACCACAGATTCTCCTACTGTCTATTTGTCATCAAAAATAACCAACACCACTAAAATAAACTAGTTGCCAGTTCCCAGATGAAAAAGTCAAGACGCTGAAGATAAACAGGGCAGAGGTTACGTCAAGCACACAAAATACTTGTATGTGATTGCAGCTACGGCCGGATGCTTCATGGCCACAATTAATTAGGTTAGGAGGGCTTCCAGATTGCTCTCTGAAAGACATCAGCAGTTACAAAAATGTGCTACATGTACTTGCTCAATGCCTAGCACTCGATCACCTGCTCTCAGATGTATGTGTTTTACCATCTGGGCTATGACAGTGCAGTATACCTGGGCATTAAACCATCAGCTTGTAGGAAACTCCATCTGCTCTACAATTTATGGCATACTCAAATGACTCAGCAGCTACAAACACTCCCAGTTCTCTCATTTATCTTTGCTTTCTCAGAATGCTGAAATATGATGGAGGGTGTTATATAAGCAGCAACTCCCTTGACCCTCAGGAGAGACACTGCACCTTATAGAAAGAAGTTATTCTACCTCTTTATTGTGCTTTAGTGAGGCCACACCTGGAATCCTGTGTCCAGCTCTGGTCAACACAACTCAAGAGGGAGAGAGAATGAATTATGAGAGAGTTCAACACAAAGCTTACAAGGATTATTAGGGATCTGGAACAACTGCCTTCTGAAGAGACCATTGTGACTTTTTAGTTTGGACAAAAGAAGACTCTGAGGGTATTTGATCACTGTCTGTAAATCCATGAGGGCTGGGTGTCAAGAATAAAGGAATCCACCCTTTTCAGTGGCATCAGACAGGACAAGAGATAATGGAGGCCAGCTGGAACACAGGGAGTTTCACCTCAGTCTGAGGAAAAGCATCTTTCTTGTCAGGGTAATTAACTATTGGAAGAGGTTGCTCAGGGAGGCTGTGGAATACCTTCTGTGGAGATGTTTCAGACCCGGCTGGATGTGGTTTTGTGGAGTTGAGGCTTTTTATGTGGTTCTGCTTTTCAGTAACTTGTATCCTGCTTGAGCAGGAGGGTTGGACCCAATGGTCTTTGAAGGCCCCTTCCAATCCTCATAAACTGTGTAAACTACTTTTGGGGGGAACATACTGTGATCACGGATAGAGCTTAAGTGACAAATTTGTCCTTGTGCAAAGTTGTGGGGTTTTAGTCTGTATGTTAATGCTCTGACTGTGTTTCTGAGAACCTGGGAGATCTGCAAGAGCATTACATACAATAGTGCATGGTATGTATAAATACAGTGACACACAGATACACACAGATCATTAGGGGTTGGAAGGGACCTCCAGAGTTCATTGAGTCCTTCCCCCCTGCTAGAGCAGGAACATGGAACCTAAGACAGGTTACACAGAAATGTGTCCAGATGGGTCTGGAAAGTCTTTGGAGAAGTAGACTACACAACCTTCCTGAGAAGCCCTTTCCAGCTCTGAGTTTTCCCTCAGGTTGAAGTGGAACTTCCTGTGCTCCAACTGACACCATTGCCCCTTGTCCTGTGACAGGGTGCAAGTGAAAAGAGATTGTCTCTTTCTCCTTGACACCCAGCCCTCAGGATTTATAAACAGTGATTAAGTCCCCTTGTAACCTTCTCCTCTCTAAGCTGAAAAGTCCCACATAAATATCTGCTGTGTACACGCTTAGGATCTTGATCATCTCATTCTCTGAAATTGTATTTTTCATTTTCTTTTGCATAAAAAAGAGAAATGTTTTCATGTTCACTAGAATTCGCTAGCAAGAAAATAATAGCACTGGGTGTGACTATCTACATTCTAATTTAATCATTACTGGGTTGTTTAATCATAATCAACAGTCAGGTTGTTGAGCCTGGAGACTCTGGAGTGACCTCACTGCAGCTTTTCAGTGCTTAAAGGAAGGGTACAAGAAAGATGGGGACAGTTTTTCAACGAGGTTTGTTGTGATAGGACCACGGATAACAGTTTTGAATTTGAAGAAGCTATATTTAGAGTGGATATTAGGAAGACATTTTTAACAACGAGGATGCTGAAACACTTGAACAGGTTGCCCATGGAGGGCTCTGGGCAACCTGGTCTAGTTACACTTGAACAGGTTGCCCATGGAGGGCTCTGGGCAACCTGGTCTAGTTGCAGATGCAACTAAAAGCAGCTGCTCATTGCATGGGGCTTGGACTAGATGACTTTTAAAAGCACCTTCCAACCCAGTCTATGATTCTATTATATGGATCAGCAGGGTGAAAAGTGCCTGTTGGAGCTTCCTTACCTTTTTTACTTTTCTAGACTCTTGGAATAGAAAATAAAGATGTTAGAAGAGGTTAGAGTGAGACTGAGCATAATAAAATGCTTTCTTTTTTTTTTTTTTCTAAAGAAGACTGCTTTGAACATTGCTGGACCTTGTCTCCTAATGACCCTTGGCAGGTAGATTGCAAAGACACCAGTAGTATAGTAAAGTGTTACTGATATAAATTCCTTGCTTTGAACTCTCCATCAATGATTTCAGGAATGAGCAAGCAAGTTTTTTTCTGAGCACAGTTATATTTCTTCTCTAACCCAATTCTTTTAATCTCTAGGTTGCATCTACTATGAGCCAGCCCAAGAATAAAGAGAAACTATCTCTAAAATCAAGTATCCACTTTGGATGCATGATTGAATAAAAGTACCCTAACCATTGTATTCTGCTGCTCTGGCTTGTAAAATGTTCTGTGATGGAGCTTTGATCTTAGAATTTTACTTTCCCAATTTGTCTGTCTACTTTAATTCTAAAATCAAAACCAGCTATCAGGCCAAGTCCAAGGCTGCTTTTCATCTCGGATATAGAGAAGAGCTCAATCTGCATCTAAAAGCCTGTTCAAACCATACAGTTGTCGTGACAGATACTGAATTATGCAACAAGATCTCAGTGAGCAATTACCTTTTAATCACTGGGAGTATTGTTTTCTTCAAAAACACTCCTATAGATTATTTATTTCAAAAGACAGGAATTGTGACCATAGAGCTTAACTGTCAGCTTTCCTGGCAGTCATAGTCTTTGAAGAGACCAGTAATTAATATTTAAACCACGGTTTATTTCCTTTTTTGTTAGTTTTAATTTTAAGGTAAATCTTTAATACAGCATGGCTTATAGTATATGCACCTCAGACTGCAGTTCCGTTTGGTCACTCCCAGCTTTATTTCTTGGATTGGAAAATAAGTTAATTATTTTTACTTCTCTCAGGTGAATTGTGGTGTAGTAGCTGCCTTCTCTAGTTGCTCTAGAGAGCAATTCAAATAATCAGAAGGCTGGAGCAGCTCCCTTGTGAGGACAGGCTGAGCAAGTGGGAGTTGTTGAGCCTGTAGAAGAGGAGGCTCCCAGGTGACCTTCAAGCAGCTTTCCGGTAGCTGAAGGGGTCTACAGGAAAGCTGGGGAGGGCTTTTGACGTGGGTGCATAGTGAGAGGACAAGGGGAAATGGTTCCAGCCTTGAAGAGGGAAGACTGAGGTTGGATATGAAGAGAAAATTCTTTCCTGTGAGGGTGGTGAGATGGTGGAACAGGGTTACCCAAGTAACTCGTGGTTGCCTCAGCCCTGGAAGTGTTGATGGCCAGGAAGGATGGGGAGCAAACCCAGGACACTAGTGAGTGGTGTTTGTGAAATGGAGATTTCTGCCAAGCTGCAGCAGCTTTCACCACCCTAAGGCTGCAGAAAAACTTTAGGATCTCCTGCCCTTCTACTCTGCCCTGGTGAGAACATGTCTAGAATATTGTGTCCAATTCTGGGCCCTCAGTTCCAGAGGACACAGAACTCCTGGAGAGAGTTCAGTCCAGAGCCACAAAGATGATGAAGGGAGTGGAACATCTCCTTGATGAGGAAAGGTTAAAGGAGCTGCGTCTCTTTAGCTTGGAAAAAAGGAGACTGAGGGGTGCCTCCATTAGTGTTTATAAATATGGAAAAGGCAGGTGTCAAGAGGCAATGGGTGTGAGCTGGAACAGAAGAGGTTCCACATCAATCTGAGAAAGAACTTCTTCCCAGTGAGGTGACAGAGCCCTGGAAGGGGCTGCCTATAAAGGTTGTGGAGTCTCCTTCTCTGAAGTTGTTTAAAACCTGCCTGGATGTGTTCCTCTGTGACTTGATCTAGAGGATCCTGCTGTGTCAGGGGGATTGGACTGATGATCTTTTGAGGTCCCTTCCAATCCCTAGCATTCTGTGATTCTGAGCTACCACTGACTGTATAACTAGTTGCCTGAATCTGTGCACATAGCTCTTTAAACAAATGCTTAACAAGGATCAATATTATGCATTGCATAACTGTGCACTTTTCATCACAAGAGGAACCAGGATTTACATTTTACAACCTGCAATCAATTTTATTAAACTCTATAAAATGTAAACAGCTGAAGACATTTTATAATCTGGACTGCAGCACATCTGCTAATCTTCTCTTAAAGCTCAATATTTCTAATAGTTCTGTACATTAAAAAAATAAAAAGAAGAAAAAGAACAAAAAAGGGGAAAAAATGACAAAAAAGGGGGGAAAATAACAAAATAAGTAGAAAAGCTTTGGTTGTTGCAATTCTGATCTGTAAACAAAATGCATGCCAGGACATTGGGGAAATCACTGAATCACCTAGCACAGCTTGTCCCAATTCTTTTGTAGTGTGAATGTGCAACACAGTAGATATTATTTTAGCATTCCTTTCTGAAACAATCAATGCTAGTGTATAGTTTTCACAAAGACAATTAATATTCAATAATAACTAGACTTTTATTACACATAGATGTACAATAATTTCTGGAAAAGATACTTTTAGCAGCACATTTCCTTTCAAGCTCTTACATCCTTGGTCCTTTCAAGCTCTTATGTCCTTAGTCTTTTCAAGCCAATACCCAGTCTTCAAATTTTCTTATCACAGAATCACAGACTGTTAGGGATTGGAAGGGACCTCAAAAGATCATCCATTCCAATTCCCCTGCCACAGCGGGATCACCTAGGTCAAGTCACACAGGCATGACCAGGTAGGTTTTAAAGAAGCCTCCACAACCCCCCTGGGCAGCCCTTCCCACTGCTTGGTCACCCTCACGGGGAAGAAGTTCCTTCTCATATTGATACGGAACCTCCTCTGTTCCAGCTTACAAAACCTTCAGTATCCACATTTACAGTTTGAATGAATCAGTACAACTAATAAATAATAATGCAACAGCTCAGAAAGGAGATGGCAGCCTAGACAGAGACCTCAAATTTATTAATATCATTTCTTGCCTATTTCAAGATGATATTAGGATTTTTTTTTTTTTTGCTGGATTGCTTAGTTTTTGAGTGCTTGAGGTTGTTGATATGAAACTGCAATAAAACTGTGATGAAAGATTTTCCTGATTGGATCCACAACATTTGGCTGTGGATAATAAATAAAAATAAGCAAACAAACATTAGAAGCTTGAAGTGTAAATGAAGCAGGGGAATTGAAGCTAATGCTTTCAGAAGTTTAGCAGATTTTATTACTAATACAACTCTTGAAATTCTAAATAGTACTTTTTTCCTCAAACTATTTGTCTCACACTTGTTTATCTACAATTTTTTTACTGTTTAAAATTATCAGAGGGCTGGAGCACCTCCCCTGTGAGGACAGGGTGAGCAAGTTGAGGTTGTTCAGCCTGGCGAAGAGGAGTCTCCCAGGTGACCTTCTAGCAGCTTTACAATTTCTGAAGGAGACCACAAGAAAGCTGGGGGAGGGCTTTTGACACAGACAGTAATAAAAGGACAAGGGGAGAGGGTCACAGACTTGAAAAGGGGAGATTGAGGTTCTTTCCTGCGAGGGTGATGAGATGGTGGAACAGGTTGCCCAAGGAAGTCATGGCTGCCCCATCCCTGGCAGTATTGAAGGCCAGGTTGTCTGGGGCCCTGAGTAACCTGGTCTAGCGAAGGTGTCTGCCTGTGCAGGGGGGTTGGAACTAGAGGATCTTTAAGGTCCCTTCCAACTCTGGCCATTCTATTATTCTATGAAAATCATAAACTCTTGGCTAACTGAAAAGTATAATCTTCTTGTCTAGCTAATTTTCCTTCCTTTCTAGAGTCAATCTCTCCGTCATATTTTCTCAGAGCCTCCATTTTTGTCCTTCATTCATGTTACTTCAGAAGCTACAAACTTTAGTCAACTTCCATAGCTTTGTCTTGTTTTTCCATAGAGACTTTCCTGTTTGAAGAAACCGAGTAAGGAAATGGATATTTATATGCATTTTCTCCTAAAATTAAATGTTGAAGGATTATGATTTACACCTTAGTTTATTTTTATTGTTGGTGCTGTCAGTTTGTGAAGTCAGAGTAATCTAACAGAAAACTTACTCTTGCCATGGATTGCCATGGATCTTTCCAAGCCTTACTGTATTTATGATACTCTTAACTCCTTAATCAGGTTCTCATCTGCCTCTAAATCTTGTCTGGGATTTCCCCCATGCGTGACTCACAGCATCAGTAGTCATGGTGAATTAATTACCATCAGGGAGTTGAGGTCAGTGTTGGTGTTATATATATTTATATATATTCAAGTGTATTGTTATGATTTTAATTCGAATCATAGAATCATAGAACAATTTTGGCTGAAGAGACCTTCAAGGTCATCAAATCCAACCTTTTCCTAGCTCTATCACCACGACTAAAAGCTGATCTCCAAGGCAACAGCTATCCTTCTCTTAAAGACCTTCAGGGATGGAGACTCAACCCCTTCCCTGGGCAGGCTGTTCCAGTGCCTGACAACCCTTTCAGAAGGAAAGAAATTCCTTCGGACATCCAACATGAATCTCCCCTGGTGCAACTTAAGGCCCCTTATCCTATTTCTGGCCACTATGGAGAACACACCAACCCCCAATTCTCTACAACCTCCTTTCAAGTAGTTGTAGAGAGCAAGAGGGTCTCCCTTCAATCTCCTCTTCTCCAGGCTAAACAGCCTCAAATCCCTCAGCCTTTCCTCATACAACACATAAAATTAAAGCATTTTTCATTTGCTTTTCTAATACATAAATCTCTTTCCCTTATTTCCTTTCTCTTCCCTTTTGGGAAGGGAGAGTGTTACTAGAGAACAACTATCATCCATCTAGCAGCCAGCTCAGCCTTAACCATGAGAACTGGAAAAGTTTAGGAAAGTCATGCTTTAAAAAATCTTTTTCAGATTACTTCTGCTGGGCCAACGTTTTGGCATCCTGACAAGTCAGGATTATTTTCCAACATTATGGATCCTGTTTGAAGGATTCTGAGACGGCGTATTTCTTGTATGCGTTCCTTTTTTAGATACTGCTGAGTTTGTAAGCAGTTTGGATTTCAGGGTCACTCTGTAACTTCTACAATTTGTTTATCTGCTTTCATTATGAGATTAGCAGGAAATTTACAGATTGCTAATGATGCAACTATGCATCACAAATAATATTAAGGCAATGAATCATTGAATTTACAGTAATGTTTGCTTTCTGATACTCTTGCAGTTTTGCTTATTTCACTTAATCAGGAAATAATCTGCTCGGCTCTCCCAGAATTGCTTGTATTTTATAGTGGAGTAAAAGTGGAATGAACATCGTTAATCCCATTCTGTGACTGTTTTTCATCATCTCTTTGTACACAGTAATGCTGATAGGGAATGCACAGCAGTACCTGAAGCAAGAGCCAGGACCTAGTGCTGCCCCCATCAAACAGTATGTCTTAATCATCAGATGACAGAAGATGGCTCCTTGTTTATGGTCATCTCGCCATTCTGCATTGAAATTATTCCTGTCTGAAACAAGAAAAGGCAAGCGCTCAGGCTTCGTATGAGCAGTTCAATGAGCTCTCAGTGACCATGAATACAAATTCTCTCAAGGTGAGAGAAGGTGGGGCAGAACACATATTAACTGTTTCTAGGGTGCTCACCTGAACAGAATTGATTATGTTGCATGGCAAGGTTTAGTGGTGGGGATGCTATGGATGTGGCTTCTGTAAGAAGCTGCTAGATGCTTCCCCTGTGTCTGATACCGGCAATGCCAGCTGACTTTAAGACAGACCCAGCACTGGTGAAGGCTGAGCGAGTCCATGACAGTGGTAGAACCTCTGTAATAACAATTAGGAAGGGAAAAAGACATAACTGTGTGACGCTGACAGCAGTTAGAACAGAGAAGACAGAGAATATGTAAGAGAAACAAACTGCACACACCATGGTCTGTGAAGAAGGAGGTGTTCCAGGTGCTGGAGAAAATATCCTGCTGCAGCCCGTGGTACAGACTATGGTGATCAGGTTGTGATCACCACTACAGCCTATGGAAAATCCCATGGTAGAGCAGGTGGTTCCAACCAAAAGACCTGTGACTCTGTGGGAAGCCAGTGTTGAAGCAGGACCTATGGAGACAGGAGGCCACGGAGCAGTCTGATGGCAGGGCTTGTGACAGACTGGATCAGTCTGCTTCTGAAGGACTTCACCCTCTGGAATGGACTCATTGTGCAGCAGTTCATGAAGAACTGCAGCCTGTGGGAAGGAGCCATATTGGAGACGTTTGTGGAGAGCTGCTTGCTGTGGCAGGGACCCCAGCAGAAGGGAGGAAGCAGCAACAGAGACAACATGTAGTGAACTGACCATGACCCCATTTCCTGTTGTCCTGCCCCTCTGTAGGGGAGGAGGTAAAACTGGGACTTAAGTTGAACCTAGGATGAAGGGAAGGTAGGAAGGAGGTACTTTTTTAAGATCTGGTTCTATATCTCAATGTCTTACTCTGGTTTGATTGGTAATACACAGATGCACACACAGACGCACAGAGCTTTAGGGGTTGGAAGAGACCTCCTCTCCTCTACTTGAGCAGAACCCTAGAACCTAGGGCAGGTCACACGGGAACGTATCCAGACAGGTCTGGAAAGTCTCCAGAGAAGGAGACTCCACAACCTCCCTGGGCAGCCCGGTCCAGTGCCTTGTCACCCTTACAGTAAAGAAGTTCTTCCACATCTTCAGGTGGAACTTCCTGTGCTCCAGCTTACACCCATTGCCCCTTGTCCTATCACAGGGCGTGAGTGAAAAGAGATTGTTTCTTTCTTCTGGTCACCCAGCCCTCATAGATTTATAGGCAGTGATTAAGTCCCCTCACAACATTCTCCTCTCCAGACTGAAAAGCCCCAGATCTCTCAGTCTTTCCTCATAAGGTAGGTGCTCCAGTCCCTTAATCATCCTTGTGGCCCTCTGTTGGACTCTGTCAATCAGATCTCTGTCCCTCTTAAACTGAGGAGCCCAGGACTGGGCACAACACTCCAGATGTGGCCTCACTAGGGCAGAGTAGAGGGGGAGGATAACCTCCCTTGATCTGCTGGACATACTCTTCTTGATCCATCCCAGGATAGCATTGGATCTTCTTGGCCACAAGACTACATTGCTGTTCCATGGATAACTTAGTGTCCACAAGAATTTTAAATTGTCCTTGACCCCCCAGCTTTAATAATTTAAATGAGTTCCCCAAATCAGATCTGGTTTGCTTGTGACAGTAATTGCTGAGTGGTGTCTCCCTGTTCCTCTCTCCACCCATAATTTTATTTCCTTTCCCATGTCCATCTGAGAACAGGGAGCGCTAGTGAGGCTTTGATGGGCATCTGGCAGCCAGACAGGGTCAACTCGTACAAGTACAGGGGACTTGTAACAACAGATTAAGATTTTTTTTTTCTAGTGATGATGTTTAATAGATAGTGAATTGCCTTCTGCAGCTCTTAATATACTTTCTCTGCCTTCTGAGCAGACTTAAACCGGGTCTGGCTCATGCTCCACACACATTAATAACATGCTCTAACAGACTGGCTATTCCTTACTGAACAGCAAGATGTATTAGCACAGCGGCAGACTAAAGGCAGCCGTATGACTTCAGAGCTGAGCCATGGCTATTTAGCTCAAACTGCAGAGAAACTTGTGTCCATTCTAACCTGTCTGAAGAAGAGGTGGAGGCATCTGACTGCACTAATCTTGGGCAGAATATGGTTTTTCTAAATGTCACGTCTAGACTCCTGGGATGAAACTCTTCCTTTTGTGGGAATATGATATCCACAGCTTCCATTAAACTTTTAAAAAGATGGGAATTTGAGACTATAAAGGGGGTTCCTGTCAAATGGTGTGAATAACTCCACTCCTGAAATCATTAGTGTTGAACTTTAAAGTAGGGAAAAATGTACTGAAGTAGCTCACATTTACCTGTGGTGTGAATAACTAGAGGTGTGATTTACTGACACAAGGCAGGATCACACAGAGAGTGATTGTTGCGTGGCAATTGTCACGACAGAAAGTGCTGTGTTATAACCTCGCATAGAAGACCAGTTTGGGTCCAGCACCCTTTTCATTGACAGCTTTCTGGGGCAAAACACAAGGAAGAATAATCTAAGTTAAAGAGAATAAAAGCTGAGAGAAATTATACACTATCCCACGTGACATCCTTGTCTCAAAGATGGAAGGACATGGACTAGATGGATGGACAGTTTGGTGGGTAAAGAAGTGGCTAGAAGGTCACACTCAAACTGTTGTGATCAATGGCTTGATGTCCATGTGGAGATCAGTGACAAGAAGAGTTCCTCAGGAATCTGTTCTGGGTCCAGTGCTGTTCAATATGTTTGTCAGTGACATGGACAGTGGCATCGAGTGCACTCTGAGCAAGTTTGCCGATAACACCAAGCAGTGTGGTGAGCTGGATTCACTGGAGGGAAGGGAAACCATGCAGAGAGACATTGCCAGGCTTGAGAAACGGGCCAGGGCAAACTGCATGAGGTTCAACAAGTCCAAGTGCAGGGTCCTGCACCTATGTCACGACTCCAAGACACAAATACAGACTGGGTACAGAGTGGCTTGAGAGTAGCCCTGAAGAGAAGGACTTGGGGGTGTTAATCAACAAAAAGCTCAACATGACCCAACTGTATGCTCAGACAGCCCAGAAGGCAACCATATCCTGGGATGCATCAGGAGAGGTATGACCTGTCTTGATCAACAGAGGTGATTCTTCCCCTCTACTCTGCCCTCATGAGACCCCATCTTGAGTACTGCATCCAGTTCTGGTGCCCCCACCATAAGAGGGACATAGATCTGTTGAAATAAGCCCAGAGGAGAGCCATGAGGATGGTCCAAGGGCTGGAGCACCTCTGCTATGATGACAGGCTGAGGGAGCTGTAATTGTTCAGCCTAGAGAGGAGAAGGCTTCACGGTGACCTTGTAGCAACCTTCCAATATTTGAAAGGAAACTGCAGGAAGGCTGTGGGGGGACTTTTTACAAGACTGTCCAGTGATAGGAAAAGGGGAAATGGCTTTAAGCTGAAGAGAAATAGGTTTAGATTGGAATTCAGGAAGAAATTCTTCAGTGTGAGGGTGGTGAGACTCTGGAATAGGCCACCTGGTCTAGTGAAGAGGCATCCCTGCTCATGGCAGGGAGGAAAGATTGGATGATCACCTTCACTGGAGATGTTTAAAACCCACCTGGATATGTTCCTGTGTGACTTGGTCTAGGGGATCCTGCTGTAGCAGGGGAATTGGACTGGATGATCTTTCAAGGTCCCTTCCGACCCCTAATGATTCTGTGATTCTACGATCTCTGAGGTCCCTTTTGGCACAGAGCTTTCTGTGATTCTATGATAAATACCTTTGAAGCAAAACTTTTGATTACAGCACTGTAGAAAAGTATTATCTTGGTAAGCTGGAGGCATTGGTAATGTGGTTGAACCCACATTCAATTACAGTTCTAGAACATTCACTTTTGTCTTCAAGGAAAATACAATTCAGGGAAACTTCATTACGGAGAAAGTCAGGAGCAAGGAAATACAAATCTGGGGGGTTTATTCTTTCTTCAGTTATATTTTATAAACCTTTTCTGTAATGATGATCAAGGTTTCTTTGTTTTTAATATGTCACTTGATAGTGCGGTCCTTTGGAGACAGTAGATTCCATGAGAGCAAAACAACAGTCGGAGAAAACGCTTGTAATTTGCTTGTAATTGAAGCCTTGCTGGCTTCAAGCCTTCACATTACTGAATAGGTTATTTCTCAGAGAAGACAGCAGTGGGAGGATGTTGGTGACACCCCTCAGAGGAGTGATACACCTAGCACTCAGGGACATTCACCATCCTTTTGGGGTTGTTTAGCCTGGAGAAAAGGAGACTCAGGAGGGACCGTCTTGCTCTCTACAACTCCCTGAAGGGTGGTTGTAGTCAGATGGAGGTCTGGTCTTCTCCCAGGCAGCTTCTCTCTTCTCCCAGTGCCAGAATGAGAGAGCAGGGCCTGAAGTGCCAGGGGAGGGTTAGGTTGGATGTTAGGAAGCCCTTCCTCACGGAAAGGGTGATCAGACACTGGAATGGACTGCCCAGGGCAGTGGTGGAGTTTACGTCCCTGGAGATATTTAAGGACGGACTAACTATGGCATTTAGTGCCCCGGTCTGGCCAATGTGGTGATGTTAGATCATGGGTTGGGCTAAGTTTCTCCACTTGGTACTGTACTAGAGAAAGAGAAATCTAGATCTAATAACAAAACCCTTTTTATAAACCTGCTTTGTATTACACTGTCAGTGATCAGAAATTCTTAACTATAGCATTACAAACATTAATTTACTGTAGCAGTAAACACTTAATCAATAAAAACTCATTAAAAAAATACCCAAACAATAACAACAACAAGAACCCAACTAAAAATGTCAGCTTAATTGGGGACTTCTGCATGTTTCCAATAGGTAGTTGAAGGTCTTATACATCAATGTCTATCTCAGTTCTGAGAACACTATTGACAAGCAGCTCTGTACTCTGGTAGGAGACACTAGTGTGTGAACTGATGTGGAGGTCACCTGTCATTTTAAAAACACAGTCAATATGATCTCTCATTCATTTAATAAGTGAGAAAGGAATAGGTCAGTGATGCCCCAGTGAGTTGCCTGTTATTTTGTGAAAGGCTTTATTTTTTTAACCAGTATAAATCAGATTCCCTCTGTGCTTTTAAAAACAATAGTATTTGCATATTTTCACACTCAGAAATTCCCGAAAGAAGGTACATTAACACATTCATTAATGTAATATAGGTGAGAATTGTTCTCAGCACTTCAAGTAGACAAGCAAAGCTGAAAGCTTTATTCATTTTCTGAATACAAAGATTTCTTACAGTTTCAAGACCTGTTGGTATTGTCAAAGTAGGAACGTTCTATCAGATTATTAAAACAGCAATATTCTGTTTGTTATTAAGGAAATTAATATGACTTATACTGACATTTTTGTACTTGCTGTGTTTCTATCTCATATTTCAGCTGACAAAATAGCTGTAGCCATTTACAATTTCACTATAATATAAAATTGTAAATAATATTATAATATAAAATATAGTAAAACTGCAACAGCCAAAGCAGCTGTTCGGGCAGGCAGAAGTGAGAGGGAGGTAATGGAATACAGAACCTCCTGACGTTATTGCTGTGGATTTCTCTGCAGTGCTATTTCTTCTGGCTCTTACCCCTGATATTAGCATTCTAAAATACTTGGCAAAACCCAGCTCTGTAATACTCTTGCACCCATATCTTAGAATCCTAGAATGACCAGGGTTGGAAGGGACCTCAAAGATCATCTAGTTCCAACCCCCCTGCAGAGGCAGGGACACCTTCACTAGGTCAGGTTACTCAGGGCCCCACCCAACTTGGCCTTCACTTCCAGGGATGGGGCAACCATGACTGCCTTAGGCAGCCTGTTCCAGTATCTCCCCATCCTCACAGAAAATAATTTGTTCCTCATGTCCAACCTCAATCTCCCGCCTTCAAGTCTGGAACCCTTTCCCCTTGTCCTCTCACTACGCACCCATGTAAAAGCCCTACCCCAGCTCTCTTGTAGCCCCCTTCGGCTCCTGGAAAGCTGCTATATCTACCTAATTTTTCCCTCCTTTTGCCAGAATCCGAAGCACGCTGACAAATTACACATTTAACAATGCTGGATAACTGCACAACATTTATGGATAACTGATGAGCTTTCTCGGAACACTTGCATATCTATTCATAAATTCCTTACCCATGATTCATGGAAGTAAACTCTTGCTCAAAATCAGACTACTTTATCCGTAAATAAAACAAAATGAGATTCAGAGAAAATAATGTGATGGGGTGGATTAAAACTCCAGGTGGCTCATTGTAGCCATCTGCAAATAGATTTCAGACCGTTGTTGCAGAGTGCAGTGTGTGCTATACACTAGAGAGAGATTTTTATTCTGAAACCATTATGTGTTAATTCAACATGGTCTTTCTAGGGTGAAGCACAAGGGTTTTATTTTTGCTATGGAAACCTATTTATCTAACCATAGTCCTAGCTTTGGCTGCACCTAGACTACATTAGGATCATATCCAAGGTAATTGTCTTGCAACTCATGTAGGTTTCTATCAGAGAAGGATGGCTATCCTAACTGCTATCAGAAATAGGTAGCATGGGCTTTCCCTGTGCCTAGCCATTCTTGAGGGACAGCTAGCTTCATGGGCCAAAACTACACCAGGGCATCTACCAATAATTGATAACATAACTATCAATAATTTATAATTCACCAGTAATTAGTGATTTACCAGTAAACAATTACAAATACTGACAGTCCCACTCCTGTACTCAAACCCACACACTGCTTCTGATCTCTACACTGGTGCAAGGCAGGAGGAGCCAGGAGTGTATGCACTTGCCCCCACTGAGATGTTGGGGCTGCAGGTCTGCAGGAGCAGAAGGCTGACTGCTCTGCAGTGAGCAGGAGCAAGCTCTGACAGAAATGTCAGGGCACCTCGCGTGCCCTCCAGCCAGTGTCCCTTCACGTCCTTAGCACAGCTAATGCAACTTGTGAAGGGCTGGAAGCTCAGGGGCTCTGTGCAGGAGCCTGAGAGCTAATTTTTGCCCAGGCCCTTAACAGATAAAACTAATGATGATTTGGTGAAATTGCACCAATGCTTGTTGCTTTCAACTGCCTAAACAGCTAAAATCTGGATGACTTCCTTGACACAAGTGTCTTCTAATAATAATGTTGGTTTATCTATGATAATACGAACAAAAAGGCATGAAAGACTGCAAGGGGAATGAATACCTATTGCTGTCCCAGCTCCTGCAGTTGAATGAAAAATAACCAGAATGCGGAAGTTGTCCTCTACCAGTGGATTTTATTTATGATTCTATGATTATTCAATTTAGTTATTATTCAAATTAATTATTATTCTATGATTATTCAATTCCTACTGAAACACCCTCCTCCTCCTCCCCAAAAGAAACAAAGGAGAAAAAACCTGACTTGAAATGAGCCTTCTTTTGCTGTTGTTTTGAGAAATGGTGAGAGGATTGGTTACCAAAAGTAGTAGTGAAAAAGGAAAAAGATGTTGCAGTTGCCAAGTAAATTATCTTTCTAAGAACTTTCTAGGTTCTTTTTCTCCCCAATCTTTTAATACCGTTCTTACTTTAACTCTGCTCTTGACCCAGTATATCTTTCTAAACCATGTTGTTGTACTTTACACCTTGTGTGGCATCAAGCAGTAGGTGAACATTTCCCAGCTTCCCAAAGCAATTTCCATTTTCAGCGTATTTCATGAACATTAATGTTATTTTACAAAGCTACTTTAATGTTTTCCCTTTGATTTTCAAGGCAAGGTTGTTTTTTTTCTTTAGCAGTGTTTTTCTCTACTGCTTTAAGCTCTAATGAAGTACAACCCTGGCTTTTTTGTATGTTTTTAACTGGAGAATTAATAGATTGGCAGAAGGTTCAGAAGTACTGACTTTATATCTTTTCTAAAAAGCTTGTTCCTTTGTTGTGATGATTTACTAATTAAACTGGGATTGTTCTCGACTTCATTCGGGCAGCTCATTTGAGGGGCACCAAGAAAGAGCACAAGTAAAATAGCTCATCAGACTATCTGAGATTTGTCCATTCTCCCTCTCTATTCTATCCTTGTAAAGCACTTACTGATTCTGAAAACACGAAAGAAGAACAATAACCCCCAAATTCCCCACTTTTACCTGTATAGGGGATGAAGTATAATTAATTTCATACATCCCTGTAAACATTTGCACAGAAGCAAACAACAGAGTCCAGAGGCATTTCTAGACGTACATCTGTAACTCTGCATTCTGCAGGTAGTATTGATGTGTATTTGGGGAAAGGAAGGAAGAAATCCTCTCTCTCTGTATCTGAGGTGATAATTACGTAGTGTTTGTTGAAGTGTATTTTATTCAGATTTTTTTCTAAAGTATCCAAACTCTACATAAACAAATAAGGGAATCAGTGCAGCTTACAGGAAAGAATAATATGCAGAACCATATAAAATTAGATATTTACTCCTTTAAAAAGTTAGCTAAGTATTTTTTTCTTTAAATGTGGGATATTTAAATATTTCAGACACATACCAGAGGGAACAAGAAGGGTACCACTTTCTGTACTAATGTGGCACATACGTACATGTCATCACTTTTCACTGACTACATTAATCTCCACAATCTGTTTTCTGTGGTTAACATCCAAATCTTTCTGTTAATTAATATGACAGATTCATTAATGCAATTTTATCTGTCACTTTATTTACATGCTTATAATTTTATTTTTACATATTAGTTTACGATATTAAATAATTTATATACTTACAATTTTCAGTGAAAAGAATTATGACTATTTTGCATGTACTCTGCTAAGTCTTCTAAATTAAAGCTTTCTATTTTCTTTGGAATTAATCTCTGCTTATTTTAGGTCCACACATATGTTGACTGAATAGATTGTTACTAGAAACCAGTGCAGAATGGAATTAAATCACTAAGTATCATTATTTAAATGCAACTTATGTATTTTGAAGAGGAAAAGACAGTGTATCGTATGTGTCAGCTATCCCAATAGTAACAACCGAACGTTGGGAGCAGTGCTCCTCAGCTCTGATTTTCCTGTTATTTTATTTTGGACTGGATCTTTCCTAGAGAAAAAATCACTTCACTACGTCCCTACACTGCTTCTCCTTTTTGTTTTTAAGTCTTTTTGTCTCCATAATGTGACTTTCACAAAGAAAGAAATGTTAACCTTTCTGAAAATGTTTAATTCCTTGAAAGCAAAAGTAACTCAAGTTCCCTGTGGATCTAAAAGTGCACTTAATTAGTCCAAACACATAATTTCTCAAAGAAATCATTATTCCAGTATTGTAAATGAAGGTCAACTTGTAATTCACTGAGATGTTCTTATTTCAGAATTGCACTGCTCTATCTGCTTGCAATTTTTTTCTTTACGTGGACTCCCTTGTGGCCAACGATAGGACGAGGGGAAATGGCCTTAAGCTGTGCCAGGGCAGGTTCAGGTTGGACCTCAGGAGGAATTTCTTTCCTGAAAGTGTTGTCAGGCATTGGAACTGCCTGCCCAGAGAGGTGGTTGAAGAGGTGTTGAAGAGAAGGGTAGATGTTGCATTGGGGGACAGGGTTTATTGATGCTGACTGGGCTAGAAAAAGGTTGAACTCTATGATCTTCAAAGTCTCTTCCAGATGAAGCTGTACTATGATTTTATGACTTGTAGAACTGTGTGAATTAAAAACAGCATTTAGTTTCAATAGCTATTGGCAAAAATAGACACACACACCCCCTGATCATTAAGGGTTGGAAGGGACCTCTACTGGTCATTAAGTCCAACCCCTCTGCTCAAGCAGGATCATAGAATCTAAAGCAGGTCATACAGGAACATATCCAGATGGATCTGGAAAGTCTCCAGAGAAGGAGACTACAACCTCTCTGGGCAGCCCATTCCAGTGGTCTACAACCCTTATAGTAAAGTTTTTCCTCATATTGAGTATGTTTCCAGGGAGCCATGTAAGGGTATCTGTGTTGGTATCAATTTCATGTGCTTCACCTGGCTAATAGCTGCTTAGGTAAGGATTTACAAAGCAACAAGAACACAATGATAGTTGATCAGTTCCTGGAATATTTTCTCTGTTCTGTCAGTCTGCACCTTAGAGATTTCTTGAGTTAGAAGTAGTTGCTTTCAATATTTAGCAAAACATTAAAACACTTCCATTTGGATGTCTCCATGCCGCTGCTTAGATGTTAGCAAAATGTCTAAGCTTTAATTATAGTTAATGGACTGACATATAGTTAATGAACTGTCTAGTCAAGGCAGTCAATAGAACCTCGAGAAAGATTCACTCCATGCTGACGTAAACATCCTGGGTTCCGATGCACGATCATGAAGGTCTGCTTTCATTTGAACTCGGCAAGTTAATCTCACAAGCTCTGGTCAAGAAAGGAAAAGTCTCTTTCAGGTTTGACATCCACATACAAGTTTCTAGGGTATCTGAAATTACACTTCCATGCCAAAGTCAAAGTGAATAAGATGAGACTTTTGTATTTAACAGTTCCAGCTGGATTTTCCTGTCACAGATTTACTCAGTCGCTTCTTGAACTTCAGTAACATGTCACTTCTACATCCTGTGGCAAGGTGTTCCATACCCCTCATCTGTGTTTTCTGTGAGAAGATGCTTTCTTTTCATGTTTGTAATTTATCTTAGTATAGTTTGCATCCAACAGTTTTTCACTTAATTCGCTCTGGTTCTTTTTTTAGCAGGAAGTTTGAAGGATCATTTTATATCCCATTAATCATGATTTTGCAGACTGCCTTACTATCTAGGGACCTCTCCATTTACAACTCCACGTTGATGACTGCATCTAGAATATTGTTAGACTTTAAAACACAAATTACAACTTTTCAAATAACTTAGTTTCCCAAAAATTCTGCTCATTCAGTTTTTGGCCAGTTTCCATCTACTTGACTTTTGACGCTTTATTCTATTGCCAAATTCTAACTGCCTTGGGATCTTTTAGTTTTAGAGACAGTCTTCTACATTGTCTCATGCACTGTCTGCTGTCTGTCTTGAATGAAGTTATTTTCCTTTTGATCACACATTTAAGTGCTTTCCTGAAATGATGCCCAAATGCTTAGCATTCTCAACAAACATGCTTCCTTTTTCTCATTTTATTCTCATTTTTTATTCTATTGCTTTATTTATTTCAGTAAAATCATCATTCTGTTCACAAATAATAAAGCTAGAAATATATTTGAAGCAAAAATGGAAATAATTGAAAACTCAGTTTTGGCTGAAACATGGATTATTTGGCATAATTTAAATACAAATTCTGGAACAAATGTTTGTTTTGGAAATTCAAACTAAGCAAAACACTTTTTTTCTGACGCTTTTAAGAAAATAGAGCTCCTGGGAGATGTCCAGACGAGAGCAACACAAATGATCAGAGGGCTGGAACACCTCCTCTATGAGGACAGGCTGAGCAAGTTGGAATTGTTCAGCCTGGAGAAGAGGAAGATCCCAGGTAATCTTCAGGCAGCTTCCCAATAGCTAGAGGAGGCTACAAGAAAGCTGGGGGAGGGCTTTTGGCATGGGTGCATAGCAAGAGGGAAGGGGTAGAAGTTCCAGGCTTGAAGAGGGGAGATTGAGGTTGGACATGAGGAACAAATTCTTTACTGTGAGGGTGGTGGAATGGTGGGACCGGTTGCTCAAGGAAGTCATGGCTGCCCCATCCCTGGAAGTGTTGAAGGCCATGTTGGCTAGGGCCCTGAGTAACCTGTTCTAGTGAAGGTGTTCCTGCCTGTGGTCGCTAAGCTCCATGTCTACATGACTCTCTAGTCTGGCATGAGGTATTTTCTTGATGCATGCTGAATATATTTCTCACCTAGCATTCTGTTTCTTCCGGTACTGAAATCAATAGAAACATGTTTCTTTCACATAAATGTCTACATTTACCTGGAGAAATGTGTGCATCTTGAACTGTAAATAGTTTGCTATAAATTTCTGCATGCAAATTGGATTCTCCTGATGAGTAGAAGTAATTGTGAGCGAATATCTGTAGCAAAAGATAAAAATTCTAAACCTTAGAAGTTTGCACAGCTCTGGATATAAAAAAACCCCATCCTCAATGTTAATTTTAAATATTTTTTTCTTAGCCTGGTAATTAACAGCATTTTTAAGAATATCCTTAGTAAATAAGCAGAAAACACATGACAGCAGCAGCTTGAAATGTTTGATAAATGGTGGACTTCCTCCATGCAAAAATTAGAGACCCTCAGAACAAAAAAGACTCTAAACTAATGTACTTCTCCAAGACACTAACCAAATATTCTAGACACAAAGCACATAAAAATCTTAAAATAGGGCTTCTAGTCTCCTATTTCTTTTATAACCTTCTATTGAATCTCCTGAATAATAAAACAATAACAAGGAAAAAACCCCAAACCACGCTGACTTAAGGAAGCTTTTATTATAAGTAAACAAGATGTTTTCATGAAAGTGCTGTGTGCTTCTCATTCTCACTGGAGATGAAGTTGTATTATAGGGAGGAATGCATTGAACTACCTGAAATCTTTGCACACCAATGATTACTGTTCTGTGAGTGTGGTATATGGTAGAGAGAAAGAAGTCTTGTGCGGCATTATATGTTTCCTTCTTCCAGTTCCACATCTGGGAAATCTTCGTCTGTTTTCCTTCCTGTAGCCTCAGAGATGGGGCAAAGGATGAATTCATTAGTCTAAAAACTATAGAAAAGTGACCTGAATTGATTAACTCACCTGACAGTGTAATAAGTTTCCATGATTCTGCGATTTGTGTGGCAGGTCGAGGCTTGTGACTGTTGTAATTGCATCTGTCTACTGCTGCTGGGTGGTTTATTTTTTGGGTTGTATTTTTTAATCTCTGCATTAAAATGTTTTATTTAGTCTAGAGAAGAGGAAGCTGAGACGAGATCTTCTTCCTCTCTACAACTATCTAAAAGGAGGTTGTAGCAAGGCTGGTGCTGGTCTCTTCTCCCGAATACTGATGATAGGACAAGAGGAAATGGCCTCAAGTTGCATCAGGGGAAGTTTAGATTGGATCTTAGGAAGAAGTTCTTTCCTGAGAGAGTGGTTGAGCACTGGAACATGTTCCCAGGGAGGTGGTGGAGTGCCTATCTCTGGAAGTGTAAAAACCAAGTAGCTAGAGCCCTTGAGGCCATGTTCAAGCGTTTAAGAAGATGTTGGGATGTGACTTTCCAGCCATGATTCTCTCATTCTATGTTTTAGATTCTAGTACATCTACTTATGTTTGCTTTAAAAAGTCATTAATTTTTACTGGATTATATTCAGGTTACACACCTGCTCAGAAATAGTGAGATGATGAGAATTAGTCCCTGTTATTATGATCTTTAAGACATCATGGCCGTGGTAATCTGTTGCTCTGTTGGCTTTAGCAGCAACACTATTGCTCATCTTGACTGCTTTTCCACTCTGTTCCCGAGGGAAATGCAACCGTAGTGTAGTTTCCTCCAAACGTGCTGATATTCCGGCCTGTGACTTGCTTATGCGACAGGCTGACCAGGTAGGAAGCTGAAAAATTATTGCTCTTCTTTCTGGAACAATATAATTCAGTGTGACAGGGGAAAAGATAGTTTGCACTTAAGACGTTACCTTTTTCTGTATTAAGGTGGGTGTCACACCATGACTTTTGAAGAGTGATGTAAAAGCACTACCATTTCAGTGGGCAGGAAAAACATTGCTTAGTTTTCTGAAATACGCCCATGGAAATACACTTAATTACTTAGTTAAGAAATTAAGTCATCCTTGAGCTCTAAACAAGAGCAGAAACAAGTTATTTACTTATAGGAACTTGTTATCATTAATCATTTTACGGAAAATTCAGGACTTTCTGAGAAAAATGGTCGAAGATTTTCCACGTTGCCTTGGCTGGGGTTGTCATGCTCCAAGTGCAGGACCCAGCATCTGTCCATGTTAAACCTCATACAATTGGCCTCTGTCCATGGATCAAGATGCACAGGTCTTAAAATCTTTTATATTTCTTTCATAGCATTGTAAGAAAACAATGTTAAACTTGGATTTTTTTTTTAAACAAAATAATGTCCTGGTTGTAGAGACTGCCCTACATTGATTTTTGTCCACTTAGAGCATAGAGCTGGAATTTTAAAGTCTCCCATCCCTGTAGAGGAGACTTACAGCATATTTTATTAACTTATTCTTAGATTTCTCCTCTCCTAAAGTGATAGACTCAGTTGGATACCTGTGAGCAGTTATTCATCTTTGAGTTTAGAAGGAGACTCTCATACAATATCTGCATTGCATGAGAATATCACATTTGCAGGTGTGCCCAATACATGCATTCTGTCTCTGTTACAGGCATAATCCAGCTGCACGTAGTTCTTGTCAGGCAGATTGATGCAATTGATTGTCACCTCATAATGTAGACAGGAGACTTCCACAAAAGCCACTTAATAGAGAAGCAGAATTATTTTAAGCTCTACAAAGGAATTTCCAAGTCCCAAATCTCAGGCAATGTCTAAGTCTTTAGGATTCTTCACACTTGTCATGCCCACCTGGCAAACTGGTATGACCAGTGCTCCTGCAGACACACCTTTTCTTGTTTTGTTTTGGTTTCTTTTGTTTGTTTGTTTTTGGTGATGAATATTTTTTGTTTGTTATGGAAAGAAACTTGAATTAGTTTGTAAACAACGAAAAAGCTAGACACAGTGTTGGGTAAGTTGGATATACAACTGATTACTTAGTCGAGACAGGTAGGAATGAACTTGAGACTTGCAGGAATGAACAAGAGTAACGGAATGGGAGAGAGGAAAAAAGAGAAGTGTGTGAATTTGAACCAAAAAATCTATGCCTAAGTAATAAGGCTTTGCCTATGCTCAGAAACTTACAGTGTATAGGTATATATATACTATACAGCACTAAAGCCATCTGGCATGGAAAATTATCCCTGCTTGCCCTTGCTTGGTGGCCTTATCCCCAATGACTATTTGCTTACAAACCTCCACTGCATGCTGCCTTACAGCTTGTGAATGGAAGTTGTTTTAGACACTTCTGGTCAGCCGAAGGCAAACATTGCCCTGGGCAGTTCTGATTGTATAGGATTGCAAATGACCTCTTTTCAGCTGCTCAGAACAGGAAGGTGTAATAGATGACCCAAATCACTTCTGTATAATCACAGAATCACACAATTACTGAGGCAGGAAAAGCCTTCTGAGCTCAGCTAGCCCAGCCCATGACCTAACATCACCACAGCGGCAAGAACAGAGCACTAAGGGCCACAGCCAGTCTGTCCTTAAACACCTCCAGGAATGGCAACTCCACCACTGCCCTGGGCAGTCCATTCCAGAGTCTGATCTCCCTTCCCATAAACAAGGAGTTCCTAACATTCAAACTAACCCTCTTCTGGAAGCTTCAGGCCCTACCCTCTCATCCTGGCACTAGTTGCCTGGGAGAAGAGCCTGACCCCCACCTGGCTACAACCTTCTTTCAGGGAGTTGGAGAGAGGGAGAAGGTCCTCCCTGAGTCTTCTCTTCTCCAAGCTAAACACCCCCAGCTCCCTCAACCTCTCCTCATCAGACTTTCCCTCCAGTCCCTTCCCCAGCCTCATTGCTCCTCTGGACCCACTCTAGCACCTCAATCAGTTTTCTTGATGTGAGTGGCCTATAACTGTCCCCTGTACTCAAGGGGAGACCTCACCAGTGCCCAGTACAGGGGGAGAATTATGTCCCTAGTGCTGCTGGCCAAAAGCAACTTTGATTGTTATATTTGTTTTGTTAACTGGCTGACTTTTGACCTTTGAGTCAGATAATAATGTTCTTTTTTGCTCTTTCTGGTTTTTTTGCTGCTCTTTTTCTTGTCTAAAAAAACATAGAAGATACTACCCCAGAAAAAAAAGGAATCCTATACAGGTTTTTTCCTCGCATTTTTCATACAGTGACTATCAGTGGGTCAAGGAGTTTCATGTCTACTGAAAAATTTAAAAGATAACAGCATGAGAAGGAACTCAACAAGTTGTGTACAGCAGCAGTTAGAGAATCTCATTTTCTTCAATTCCAGAAGACAATTCTCCTTTCTAGTGCTAGTTTTGTTGCTCATTTAACCCCAAGTTAATTGATTTTATTTGATCTGTTTTTTAAGTATTTTCAATAATTGACACTTTCAATGCACTTTGCTTTCACAGAATCACAGAACATTAGGGTTTGGAAGAGATCTCGAAAGATCATCCAGTCCAGTCCCCCTGCACAGCAGGATCCTTTACATCAAGTCACACAGAACATGTCCAGGTGGGTTTCTATTCTTTTCCAGAGAAGGACACTCCACAATTCCCCTGGGCAGCCCCTTCCAGTGTTCCGTCACCCTAAATTGCAAAAAGTTCCTTCTTTGAACTCAGAAAAGGATATCTAAGAATAGTAGTTTTGGAAACAAGTGGAGAGAGAAGTTTTGAACTTCTATCCATGTTAAGCAGAAAGCATGTAATGCCGCAGGCATAATTTAAATGTAAGAAGGAAGATGTGAAGATAATGGATGCTTCAGAAATGTTAAGCAACAAAATCAGTGATCTAGTAGATAAGCGTGCTCAGAATGATGTGATCTTGTATAGCTAGGTTTGCAGTTAGACACTGCAAGTCACTAAAAGTGCAGCTATTCAGCCTTCATAACAAAACTTGATTGATGATCCCACAAGAGAAGATGAAAATGCAAAAGATAAAAATGTTTGGGAATTGATGTGTATTTTCATTAGTCTCTTTCAGATATAGCTGAATCATTCATTATGACTGAACATTTCCTAATTAATAAGTGAATTGGTATTTGTTCTACAGGCAATAGAGATGTCTGACTGTACATAACTCAATTTTGGCAAGAAAGAATCTTGTCCTCCTTCTGTTAATGTCATCATTAACAGAAGGCCCAGAAATCCTTAACTGCAGGAGGTTTTGCCAACACCAGTGAGTATCTGATGGCAGAAAATATTAAGGCATATTTTCAAGGCATATGCTTCAATTCAGGAATTGTTCAAGATACAAACTCATATTTTGTAAGTATCCAAGAGAGGTATCTTTACCTTCTTCTAATAACTACGTGAAGTTTGCGATCTCATTAAAGGAGTTCTGTTAAACTCGATATATCACAGACACTTAAGATCAGCACATGATTCTAGAAAAGCAGCGTGCAAGACAGTGGAAAATAAAATCACTTTTACCCCCTGCAGGGATTAAGTTTACAGGAAATATTGAAGTAAATACTATAAACGCAGGTTTGACCTATATATAGGAGCTATTGGAGCGGAAGTAAAACAAGTCCCTCAGATGTTCATTGGGTTCCTAATAGTCTACTATCCCCTCTTCTTGGTGTTCACAGTACTTTTGCTTGGACTAGAGAGAGAGGAAGCAGGAAGTACATAAGTTACTGTAATGTATGTGTCATAATGTACTTCAAAACAAGAAGAAACAGATGTTTCTTGTGCAGGTATAAAAATCAAAAGGCTTATAAAACTATCAAAGAACGCATAATGAAGTGTAGATTAAAGAGTACAGGCTTGTCATTACAACGTGCGTTCTGAACTTTGCTGAGAGGTTTGTGTAACAATAGACAGACACTCATGCAAACAAGGAGATAGAAAGCACCTGCAGAAGAAATGTTCTCTTTATCTTCTGAAAGGTACAACCTGCAGAAAGAGATAGATGTAAGCATTAATGTTCCACATGAGTCGTAGAGTTGGACCGATGCATAAGCATTAATTATCCTGTTCTCTGCAAGAGAAAGTCACTTTGACTGAAGGTCATTATGTCCAAGATACCTGTCTCAACAGTTCTTGGAATTTCTTTTGGCAGAAACAGTTCAAATTCCATCACATACCAGATTATCTGTACAAACATGAAAAGAAGTATTTCAGATATCTCATTCTTTTCCAGACCTTTTTGGCAGGATTCATTTCAACTACGGATGGAATGCCAATCCTTCATTACTGTACCTAAACACATGCCCTCGTATGCTAACAATATACAATAGACAGCTTTCTAGAAAAGATTAAATTTAATTAGCAGGTTATGGAGTATGGACAGAAAATCCAGGTGTTAGTAACACACGTGTATGCAGTGGGCTTGTGCAAACTACATGAAGTTCAACAAGGGCAAGTGCAAGGGTCTGCACCTGGGTTGAGACAATCCCATGCACAAATACAGACTGGGAGGAGAAAGTATTGAGGACAGCCCTGAGGAGAAGGACTTGGGGATGGGGGTAGAGCAGAAGTTGAACAGGAGCTGTTAGTGTGCACTTGCAAACCAGAAAGCCAACCGTGTCCTGGACAGCATCAAAAGAAGCAGTGACAGTCGGTTGAGGGAAGTGATTCTCCCTCTCTACTCTGCATTGGTGAGACTCCATCTGGAGCACAGGGTCCAGTTTGGGAGTCCCCAACATCAAAAGGACAGAGAGCTCCTGGAATATGTCCAGAGGAGAGAAACTCCAATGATCAGAGGGCTGGAGTACCTCCCCCTGTGAGGACAGGCTGAGCAAGTTGGGGTTGTTGAGCCTGGAGAAAAGGTGGCTCCCAAGTGACCTTCGAGCAGCTTTTGAATAGCTGAAGGGGGCTACAAGAAAGCTGGTGGAGGGCTTTTGACACAGGTGCTTAGTGAGAGGACAAGGGGAAGGGTTCCAGACTTGAAGAGGGGAGATTGAGGTTGGACATGAGGAACAAATTCTTTGCCAGGTTGGCCGGGGGCCTTGATCAACCTGATCTGGTGAAGGTGTCCCTGCCTGTGCAGAGTGACTGCAATTAGATGATCTTGTAGGTGCCTTCCAACCCTGACCTTTCCAGGATTCTGTGAAAATTGATCTCATCATTCGGGATGTATGTGAATGTCTGAAATGTTGAACTTATCTGCTAGTCAGCTGTCTCCATAGTTTGTACAAATTCTGTACTGTGGATGAACTACTTATTATTAACCTGGCACAGGCAGCAAGTAGCACTGGAGCTCTTCATGCTCTTCCTGGCTACCCAGCATCTAGCTGTCTTACCTGATTTTATCTCTATCTGTACAGAAGTGCTCAGCAGCAGACTTAGAGGCAACAAACTTACAGGTAGTTTCTCAGTTTCTGTCTGCAAGTATTTAACTTCCTTGAGAAAGAAAACAAACAACAAAACCCAAACAAATAGACACAAAACCCCAAACAAAGCAAAAATCACAGCAATTATTAGCGTTGAATAATAGTGAAACTTGTTTTTCAGTTGGAGGGGAGTTTACATTCAAGTTCACTCAGCATTGAAAAAAGGCAAAAAAATGTTTACTAAGTATTTTTCAAATGGGAGTATAATTCACATAATATACATGGGCCCTCCCAGACTGCAAGAGCCCTGGAGGTGTTTAAGGACAGACTGGATATTGAACTTAGAGCCATGGTATAGGTTGTCCTGATGTTAGGTGATGAGTTCAGCTTGATGATCTTAGAGGTCAGGAGGAGCAATGGGGCTGGGGAAGGAATGGGAGAGAAAGTCCGATGAAGAGAAGCTGAGGTTGCTGGGGTTGTTGAGCCTGTAGAAGAGCAGACTCAGGGGAGACCTTCTCCCATTCTACAACTCCCTGAAGGAAGGATGTAGACAGGTGGGGGTCAAGCTCTTCTCCTAGGCAACCAGCACCTGGATGAGACGACAGGGCCTGAAGCTGCCAGAGGAGGGTTAGGTTGGATGTTAGGAAGCCTTTCCTCATGGAAAGGGTGATCACATCCTGGAATGGACTGCCCAGGGCAGTGGTGGAATTGCCATCCCTGGAGGTGCTTAAAGACAGACTATATGTGGTTTAAGGACAGACTGTATATGGCACTTAGTGCCATGGTTTACCTGATGTAGTGGTGCCAGGTCTTAGGTTGAACTTGATGATCTCAGAGGTCCTTTCCAGCCTCAACCATTCCGTAGTCCTGTATGTACATGGATTTACTCAGTTACCTGTCTTAAATATTAGCAATTCTTTTCATGCCTAGAACTTTTCTTCAGATGCTCTGACATGGTTGCAGTCAGCTGAAGGTACCCCTCTTTGTTCTGTTGGCTAAATTGGTTTATTGCATACTTTCAAATCATCAACTACTATCTGGTCTTAATCCTCTGTATGAATCCCTGAATGTATATTACTCCATGCCAGAAACAAATTGAAATCGATGTGCAGAACACATGGATATGAAGCAGTTTGCTCAGTAATAATTGCTTTATGACAGTTTTCTGCACTTCCGATTCTTCTCCCTTTGGGATAGTTTAGCGGTTTGGATAACATTAGTAAGAGAGAGACAAAGTACTATCTCAACACAGATATTACTACTGCAGACTTCATCAAATCTAAGTATTTTTGAAATCCTGGCTCCCTAAATAATTAAGTGGATTCTGAAAACATCCAAACATTACTGAATTTTACAATTCATTCATGAAGAAGATCATGAAAGATTTCCAACCTTGAAGTCAGCTTAATACTGCAATTAAAAGTATTTTGAGAAGAGCAGATATTCAGACTAACTAATGCACTGCTTTTCAAATTTATCAATTCATAAATACTTACATAAATGTTTCTTGTAAACATATGCTATCTTAAAAGCATGGCTTCAGAAATACTGCAGTAAGATTAAAGTTCAACATAACCAGAATCACATAGTCTATAAAGAGATATAAAATAAAAATACAAAAGCAAGCAAATAAATGAATAAATGCCTGCCGTTCATAATTATTGTCAAATAGCCAGATATTCATTGTCATCTAAACCAAACAGCAATTTTATCAGAGAATTGTATCAGACCATTGGGGGTTGGAAGGGACCTCTGGAGGTCGCTGTGTCCAACCTCCCTGCTTGAGACCTGGAAAGTCTCCAGAGAAGGAGACTCCACAACCTCCTTGGGCAGTCCATTCGAGTGCTCTGTCACCCTTACAGTAAAGATGTTCTCTCTCATCTTGAGGTGTGTGGTGGGTTCACGACCACAATTGAAAGAAAGAAAAGAAAAAAAGCATTTAGGTCTCCATGAGATCTCAGATAGAATTTGCCAGACAATGGATGGCTTAGGGAAAATGGAAAAGGGTTTAACTCTGTGACTGTATACAGAAAGAAGAAAAAGTTAAGCAAGTTAGTGCACACAAACCAGAACTCAGTCAGAATGCCATCATGTAGTCTCAGAAAAATACAACGGAGACTACTACTGTATTGGTCTTTGGTACTTCTTACATTAGAAGCCGGGGGCAAGTATGAAAGTCAAGTAGAGAGGGGTACAATCACCCTCTCTTCTATTCATTTTGAGAGAACTTCCAGGTCCCTCACATGAGTTGTGCACTCTACTCTGCAGACACGGAACCCTTGGCTGTTACAGACCAGCGAACTTTACAATTCTTCAGTGTAGTTTCTCCAGCAAAACGCTGATCAGACACTCTTTGTTCCTCGGAACCTGGAACTGCTTTCCTCAATGCAGGAGTCATGCTTTCAAAAAGGACCCAGTCGCTCTTCTGGTGTCAGCAGGACCCTCCCCAATGCTGCAAAAGTGGCTGAGAGAGTTCCACTCCCCTCCTGCCTCTCTTCCTCTCCTCCCACCTCAGCTACAGGGGTAAGGCGAATATTCTTCAGCTCACTGCGGGTTGCTGGGTGGTTGCTCGAACACAAGGGCAGAATTAGCACCAAGTTCTTGCTTCTCGGGTCTGCAGTGTCATTTCGGAGCTGGGCCGAGTCAGAACCGGGACCAGGCCCGGCCGGGTTGAAGCTGGGAGTGGGTAGAGGCCTGCTTTCTTGGGATGCCTGCCCGAGACGGAACAGAGGCCTGGGGCGGAGAGCTGCTGCCGTCCACCTCCCATCTCCAGGAGCACAGCGAGGCTGCGGCAAGCCCCTCGCATCCCCTCTGTCACATGTCCCCCACCACCCCTAAGAGGGGGAGGGGGAAGACAGAGCCCCATACCGGTATGGTGGGGCAAAGCCCCCAGAAGCGAAAAGACCAGGGCCCTCTTTATAGTGTCACCTAGTGCCCGGTCTTCCCAGGACAGGTCACTGGGAGGATTCTTTTAAAGCAAAATGCACATTTTTCTTCATGAAAGCACAACTCTGTACATCTGAAAATTTTGGTAATTTTCGACCTGCAACAAGATAGAACTTCCTGTGCTCCAGCTGACACCCACTGCCCCTTGTCCTGTCACAGGGCACAAGTGAAAAGAGATTGTCTCTTTCTTCTTGAC
The DNA here is from genome assembly GCA_028565055.1 of Phoeniculus purpureus. Classification (NCBI taxonomy): domain Eukaryota; kingdom Metazoa; phylum Chordata; class Aves; order Bucerotiformes; family Phoeniculidae; genus Phoeniculus; species Phoeniculus purpureus. Next base: position 34,683 of record JAOXOE010045118.1, on the reverse strand, counting down.
ATCCAGCCCTCATGGATTTATAGACAGTGATTAAATCCCCTCTTAACCTTCTCGTCTCCAGACTAAAAAGGCCCAGGTCTCTCAATCTTTCCTCATAAGGTAGGTTCTCCAGTCCTCAGATCATCTTAACTCTCTTAATCAGATCTCTGTCACTCCTATAATGAGGAGCCCAGAACTAGAGGCAACACTTCAGGTGTGGCCTCACTAGGGCAGAGTAGAGGGAGCCCTCCCTTCATCTGCTGGACACACTCATCTTGATCCACCCTGGGATTCCATTGGCCTTCTTGGCCACAAGAGCACATTGCTGTTCTACAGAGAAGTCAGTAAAGGAATATTTTTTAGGAAAACATATTAAGGTGTAGATCTTGATACTAACCTTATACCATGAGTGAAGGGATCATTAAAATAAATGTATTTGTTACAAGTAACACTGAAATACTTTGACTATAGATTTTCCATCTGCAGTCTTACTATTTGATGTGGAAAGTAAAACTTAGTTCAAGTTTCTTCAGGTAATATGAGGAGTTATTAGTCCTTAATAAATCTAAATGACTCAGATTTAATACAGTGGAGAGTTATGTATTATATGAGGGCATATCCTAATTACAGTGAATCCACAATGACAGATAGGAGTATGAACATTCCTTTGGTTTCCTAAAAATCATTTCAAAAGCAAAGCATACCTCAAGAAATATGGCCACCTCACTATCATTTTGATGGAACTATTTTTCTTAATTATTTTTTTCTGATTCCTCTTAAGAGCTGACATAGAATATTGCTTTTCTAACCTAAAACCACAGCAGCAATGTCTCAGGCCAAGACCTATAAAAACACTTATTGAGGCTGGAAAAGCCCTCTGAGCTCATTCAAACCAGCCCATGACCTAACATCAACACATTGGCCAGACCAGGGAATTAGGGTCACAGCCAGTCTGTCCTTAAACACGTCCAGTGATATGGACTTCACCACTGCCTTGAACAATCTATTCCAGTGTCTGATCACCCTTTCCTTGAGGAAGGGCTTCCTAACATCCGACCTCTGGCAGCTTCAGGCCCTGACCTATTGTCCTGGTGCTAGTTGCCTGGGAGAAGAGCCTGACCCCCACCTAACTACAGTCTCCTTCAGGGAGTTGTAGAGAGCAAGACGACGGTCCCTCCTGAGTCTCCTCTTCTCCGTACTAAACAACCCCAGCTCCCTCAGCCTCTCCTCATCAGACTTTCCCTCCAGTCCCTCCCCCAGCCTCGCTGCTCCTCTGGACCCGCTCAGCCACTCAATCTCTTTCTTGAAGTGAGTGACCTAAAACTAATATTGTAAGATGTATTAGAAGAACACCAATCAGAATAGATCTTATACTATTTTCTACTACAGTCTTTTTAAAGTGGAAAACAAATATTTCTATGCATAAACAAGCAGTCAAAATAATAAAATATTTTAAACTGAAATAATTTATAAAATCAGTGCTTAGATGTTGACATTGTAGCTTGTTTTATGGTGAAAAGATTCTATATTTCTTTTTATTTTCTTTGCTTACAGAGCTTATAACAATGTTTATCCAATAAATACAGACACGTAGAAGCCTGCACTGTGCACAGAAAAGAATCCATAAACAAGATTAAACATTAATATTAATATTTCAGTAGTTACAGAAGGGTAGATATTGAAAGTATATATCCTGGCACAAAAATATAGCTGCTGCTGATATATCTTTGACTAAATGTGTGCATTAAAAAAACTTGTGAATTTGCTGTATTTATGCCCTGTGGCAAATTTAGAGCTTTGCTCAGGGAAGGAATGTCTATGCACCTCACTTGACTTAAGTTATGTATTTCTAATAAGAGCTAAAATATCAGCATTTTCACACCTAAAGCTTGCAGGCATCCTTTGTATCACTAACCTTGTAAATCCTGGCTTGCCCTCACTGCTGGGCTCAAAAGTGGATCTAATGAATCTTATGGTAGACTTACTGGCACATGCTCTGATTGCCTCGACCTGTGGATGGAGAGTGACCATTGGGTTAGAACTTCTGGGTTTGCAGTCCCTTGAATGTCATGCAAAAATGTTAGAGGCAGTCTGTCTGTAAATGCCTGTGATATTTCTCTGTAAGAACAGTGTTATAGGGGATATCCATAATTAAACCAAGGGATGTGAATGTGAGCAACCCAGGTAATCATGCAAATTTTGCTCTTTTCTCACTACATTATCCTTAATGTTAATCTCGAGTTTATATAAATGTGCTTAACTTGACAGTTATAAGTGTTTTTTATAATAATTATTATTTTAAATAAGACAGATGGTTCCTTCTTTCTCTTGCAGAATATCTGAGAATATGTCTGGAACTCTAGAATAATTATATATTTAGAATAATGTATCAACGACTTGGATGAGGGGTTAGAGTGCACCATCAGCAAGTTTGCTGATGACACAAAGCTGGCTGGAGTGGCTGACAACCTAGCAGACTGTGCTGCCATTCAGCAAGATCTGGACAGGCTATAGAGTTGAGCAGAGAGAAATTGAACTATAACAAGGGTAGTGTAGAGTCTGTCATCTGGGCAAGAACAGCCGCAGGTACCAGTATAGGTTTGGACTGATCTATTGGAGAGCAGTGTAGGAGAAAGGGACCTGGGGGTCCTGGTGGACAGCAGGATGACCATGAGCCAGCAATGGGCCCTTGTGGCCAAGAAGGAAAATGGCATCCTGAGGCGGATTAGAAAGGGTGTGGTTAGTAGATCTGGAGAGGTTCTCCTCTTCTCCTGCCCCTCTACTCTGCCCTGGTGAGACCACAGCTGGAATATTGTGTCCAGATCTGGGCCTCTCAGTTCAAGAAGGACATGGAAATGCTGGAAACAGTCCAGTGCAGAGTCCCGAATATGAAGAAGGGAGTGGAACACCTCCGTGATGAGGAAAGACTGAGGGAACTTGGTCTCTTGAGCTTGGAAAAAAGGAGACTGAGGGATGACCCCATTAATGTGTATAAATACGTGAAAGGTGGGTGTCAGGAGGATGGAGCCAGGCTTTACTCAGTAGCATCCAATGATAGGACAAGGGGCAATGGGTGTGAGCTGGAGCAAAGGAGGTTCCACGTAAATATGAAAGGGAACTTCTTCCCAGTGAGGGTGAAAGAGCACTGGAAAGGGCTACCCAGGGGGGTTGTAGAGTTTCCTCCTCTGGAGACATTTAAAACCCACCTGGCCATGTTCCTGTGTAACTTGATCTAGGGCTTCCTGCTGTGGTTGGGAGATTGGACTGGATGATTTTTCAAGATCCCTTCCAATCCCAAACTGATAATAAAACTCCTTAAGCTAAATGATCAGCTCTAGTTGCAATTCAACTTGAGACCACAGTACAGAGAAAAACGTGTTTTTTTAAAAACCCCACTTTCCTTCCTTTACACAGACTAAAAGTTTGCTCTAGGAGATGTGAATGTGGGTAGATTTTTGTTGTTTCATTCATGCTCGTTCCACAGGGCAAAAAATGCTCAGTACAGCCTAGCTATCATTTTAATACTATATTGAGCAATTAGACCATGAGCTGTTTTAAAATATTTTAAAATCCTCTCTAAAAAAATAGAGGAAAAAAATACAGAACATCTACACAATAGACACAAAGGAATGGTGCTGATATTTAATAGTCTGTTTCTCATGTTCCTAGCACAAATAAAGAACCCACCAGTACTCCCAGAAGCAAAATACATTTATGGGAAAAGTACGTATGTGAAGGAACGCTTTGAAAAATGTCATCTGAACTTAAAGCACAGGGAAGAGCTTGCAAACAGAATTTCTAGTGCCTATGTTCTGTTTGTGGATTTGAACATGACGGTGTCAAGTGCTTCAGGTAAGCATCTGTCAGCATTCAGCAAGTAAAGCCCTGCTGTCATGGCTTTATGTCTTTAAAACGTAGTAATTCGTTTTGACACCAAGGTGTTCCTTACATGAGCAGTGTCTCATTGGAAGAAATACTGTAGATTATGTTTGATTTTGCATGGCTTTGAAAGATGACTGTCATTTGTGAATTATAAATATTCACAAAACATGGCAAAGTGAGATTTACAGTAAAAAAAAGAAAGAGAATATTTAGAATGTTTGCATTGCTTTCAATTTAAAAAAGAAAATAAAATGGTTTCAAAGTACTCCAAGAATTAAAAATTACATCCATGAGTCTGCTCATGGCAAGCTCTCAGGCCAGATTAGTTCAGGAGCACTTACATAGAGAATCATAGAAGGCATGAAGTTTGAAGAGACCTTTAAAAGTCATCTAGTCCAACCCCCTTGTAGCAAGCAGGAACATCTGCAATTAGAGCAGGTTGCCCACAGCCTCATCTAACCTACCCTTGAATGCTTCTGGGGATGGGGCCTCCAACACCTCCCTGGGCAATGTGTTTCAGCCTTGTGAAAAATGTCTTGCTAATACCCAATCTAACTCTTATATTTTAAAACAACTACCACTTGTTCTGCCACGTCAGGCCTGTCTCCATCTTTCTTGTTGGCCCCCTTTATGCATTGAAAAGATGCGATAAGGTCTTTCCTCCAGGCTGACCAATGCCACCTCTTGCAGCCTGTCCTTATTGGAAAGTTGTTCCATCCTGCTGATCATTTTTGTGGCCCTTCTCTGGACCACACATAATTTGAAAGTTAACGTGGGAGTCTGGCTAACAAGTTTTGATTCCATTTAAAAGAGATTCCAGACTATCCATAAATAAACAGATCTGTGGCCTGAAGCACTCCTTTTTGATTAGTTAGTCTCATGTGTACAACATAGGCCTTGGAATAACCCCCTGCAGCTACAGACTGGGGATGAGGGGCTGGAGAGCAGCCTGATGGCAGAGACGGACCTGGCAGTACTGGTTGACAACCAGCTGAACAGGACCCACCAGGGTGCCCAGGTGGCCCATAAGGCCACTGGCATCCTGGCTTGTATCAGGAATAGTGTGGACGGCAGGACCAGGGACATCACTCTCCCCCTGTGCTCAGCACTGGGGAGGCCTCCCCTCGAGTACTGGGGGCAGTTCTGGGCCACTCACTTCAAGAAAGAGATGAGGGGCTGGAACCGGTCCAGAGGAGCAATGAGACTGCGGAACGGACTGGAGGGAAAGTCTCCTGAGGAGAGCCTAAGGGAGCTGGAGGTGTCCAGCCTGGAGAAGAGCAGACTCAAGTGGGGCCTTCTCCCTCTCTCCAGCTCTCTGAAGGGAGGTTGTAGTCAGGTGGGGGTCAGGCTCTTCTCCCAGACAACCAGCACCAGGACCTGAAGCTGCACCAGGGGAGGATGAGGTTGGATGCTGGGAAGCTCTTCCTCAAGGAAAGGGTGATCAGATCGTAGAAAAGACTATCTAGGAAAGGTGGTGGAGTTGCCATCCCTGGAGGTGCTTAAAGACAGGCTGTCTGTGGTCCTTAGTGTCTGATCTGGCTACTGTGGTGATGTTAGGTCATGGGCTGGGTTGGATGAGCTGAAAGGGCTTTTCCAGATTCAGTAATTCTGTGAATCTGACCAGCCTCACACTGGGTTTAGATAACATACACATTCCAGATGTGTCATCTAAAAATATGCTTGAGAATGTATAATTATTTATGTCTGTGGATCTTTTCCTGTTTAGTAGTTCTTTTCATGTTAGGCAAAAATTGGAATGAGATTGACTAACTGTCACCAACGTGCTATTTTGGGTCGGGCAGTTCAAGTGTGGAATAACAGACAGTTTTAAATATCACGTAGTTAAAATAGAATGCATCTCATATTTTTTTTGTTGTTGTTATTGAGTTTACTGTGTGCTGCATTGAAAACAAAGACGGTTCATTCTTACATTTAAAAAAAATACTTGGGTTCCAATTTATTGAATGTGGAAGTGAGAGAATATTTTACATTCAGAATTAAATAAGTCCTTAAAGTCCCAGTTCTGTAGCGATGCTGAAACATGCTTCCGTAGGAATTTGATTGATATAAGGTGTAAAATATCCTATTTAACCACTGTCTATTTGTAAATCAGACCAGCTGTGTATAGAAAATTGTTGTCTCTTATCCTTTATTTATGCTTTCACAGTCCATATGCAGAGAAAGCCACTAAAAATTGTAAGCATCGGGTGGGTTGATCACTATGACAATAGAAGAATTGAACAGCAAGTTATCTCTCTGGTGTCTGTAATGTCTAGCAATACAGAGGATCTATTTTGTCCATTATGTGAACATCACTCAATGTTTTCAGGCATTATGACTGCCACACCTTTCTCTTTCCCCTTGAAAAGCAACCGCATTATTACAGAATTTGTTGTAGATAATGTTTTAAGGGAAGCAAAACACATCCCTGAGAGTGCAGAAAGCTTACACAATGAGCTTCATATAGTCTATCTTTCAGACGTGACTTTTCCCAAAAAGTTCTTTTTAAAGCCATTTAGTCCATAACTTTTTCTACCATTTTTTTTCTTTTCTCTAAACCAAATATTGCAACAGGCTGTGATTCTTGATTATGCTGAAAATAATAAGAAGATATGTAAGTGGACAGAGGTAATTCACATAGAATCATAGCATCATGGCTGGAAAGGACCTCCAGGGATAGGTTGTCCACCACCTCCCTGGGTAGCCTGTTCCAGTGCCCAAAAACTCTCTCAGGAAAGAACTTCTTCCTAAGATCCAATCTAAACTTCCCCTGATGCCACTTGAGGCCATTTCCCCCTGTCCTAGCACTAATAATTTAAGAGAAGAGACCAGCACCAGCCTTGCTACAACCTCCTTTGAGGTAGCTGTAGAGAGCAAGAAGGTCTCTCAGCCTCCTCTTCTCTAGAATAAAGAACCCCACTTCCCTCCAGTGCTCTCCATAAGTCCTGTTCTCCAGACCTCTCCCCAGCCTCATTGCCCTTTTCTGGCCCTGCTCCAGCACCTCAGTGTCCTTCTGATACTGCATCACCCAAAACAAGACCCAGTACTCAAGATGCAGTCTAATGAGTGCAGAGTACAGGGGCACCATCCTCCCTATTCCTTCTGGTTACTCTGTTCCTGATCCAGGCCAGGATGTCATTTGCCTTCTTGGCCACCTGGGCACCCTGCTGGCTCCTGTTGAGTTGACTGTCAACCAACAATTCCAGGTCCTTTTCCACCAGGCAGCTTTCTAGTACCTCTTCCCCCAGCCTGTAGCTGCTAGGGGTTGTTGTGACTGAAGTGCATGACCCAGCACTTGGCTTTGTCAAACTTCATCCCATTGGCCTGAGCCTATCGCTTCAGCCTGTCCAAATCCCTCTGCAGCATCTCCCTACTCTCAAGCAGATTGACATTCCCACTTCATTTTGTGTCATCTGCAAATTTACTGAGGGTGCATTCAATCCTCTTATCCAGGTCTTTGATAAAGATGTTAAACAAGACTGGTCCCAAACCTGAGGGAGACCACTTGTGACTGGCCACCAACTGAATTGAACTCCATTCAACATAACATGTTGTGCTATCCTGTCCATATAATTACTCTTCAGTCCTGTCTTCTAGATGGCCTCAGACCACTTCTGAAAGAAATCTCTTCAGTTCTGCCTCTGAGCCCATTTACTATTGTGTGCTTTTGTAACTAGTCTTTTTGGATGGACCTAGGTCTGATTCACCACCTCATCTTACCTACGGATCACTGAACACTGTTACTGTGGTCAACCAATGTGGGCTCAGGTGCTTGAGGACCACAGCCTACTCACCAAAGTATGGCCTGTTCTATGGTCACTCTCAGTGCGCAGGTACACATAGCAGCAGTCCCTGCAGAATTCACCTCACCTCTCAGCATTCTTTAACTCAGAGTTCTGGTTCACAACAGCTTGCTTGGTAAAGCAAGGAGGCACCATCTTGATCTGGTGTCCCAAAAGGTGTTGGAGTTTGACACTCTACCTGTGCTACCCACATTGAGCATCTCTGCTGATCAGTAATTCTCTGCTGAATGCTGGAGCATGTACTGAACAAATCCTGAAATTGAGCAATGGAAGAGCGTGACATGCCACTACTCATCCGTAAGCCTGAAGGAAATAGGAAGTACACAGGAGGGCACCCCATTAGGAAGAAAAGAGATGTCATGACTACCACTTAAGCTTAAGTGACATTCCCAGACTTACAGTTGTAAGGACTTCTTAAAAACCTTGAGTCTGCTTTTTCAGCAGTTTAGTTCGTCTGCTTATTCTCCTGAACTATTTTCAAGAATTCCCTTTGTTGTTGAACTCACATTAGCTTTTGAATGCATTCAGTCATTCTGCTCCAGTTCTGCCATTTGAGTTGTTGCCATCCTTTCCTGCCTAATTACTACTTGTGTAACTTTGTGTAGTTTGGTCTTCTTACACTGACTGTAGGTTTTGATGCTATTAGTTCAGCAGTTTACTTCTGTTAATGTCTCCATCACTGCCTTACCATAAGGTGTGATCTCGACTGTCAGTTTTGTCATAAGCCTTTAAAAAATCGGTATGTGTAAGAGAATATCCAAGTAAATAGCTAGTTTGGGATAAGACGTGGGCTTTTTTCACTGTATAGTTAACTTTATTTAATTTTTACTTTAGGATCCAGGCACTGTAACCCTGTGCCCTATACGCATGCTGATTTCTTTCAGTGCTCTTTTTGGGAGTCTCTCAAAAGTCTGTCTGATTGTCCTGGGTTTTGCTTTCTCCACCCTGAACAATCCTACACCTCAAACCTACACCAGTGACTACATGGCTTCTAGAAAATCAAAAGTCCCTGGTGTCAGGCTGAAAAAACAAACTTCTGGTGGTCCATGAAGGGTTCCTGTCATTGTTGAGCTGGCATTTTCTCGTAAGGATTATATAAAATAAACAAATAAACCTCTTCAGTGCACCAAGTGCTATTGTATCCTTTAAAGCAATTCTCCCCCTGTACTCAGGACTGGGGAGGCCTCTCCTCGAGTACTGGCGGCAGTTCTGGGCCACTCACTTCAAGAAAGAGATTGAGGGGCTGAAGCGGGTCCAGAGGAGCAATGAGGATGGGAAAGGGACTGCGGGAAAAGTCTGAGGAGGAGAAGCTGAGGGATGTGGAGGTGTCTAGCCTGGAGGAGACTCAGGAGGGACCTTCTCCCTCTCTCCAGCTCTCTGAAGGGAGGTTATAGTCATGTGCTGGACCAGGATGAGAGGGCAGAGCCGGAAGCTGCACCAGAGGAGGTTTAGTTTGGATATTAGGAAGCCCTTCCTCACAGAAAGGGTAATATGACACTGGAATGGACTGCCCAGGGAAGGTGATGGAGTCCCAATCCCTGGAGACATTTAAGAAAAGACTGGATGTGGTGTTTAGTTCCATGGTGTAGGTTGTGGTGATGTTAGGTCATGGGCTGGGCTTGATGATCTGAGAGGTCTTTTCCAGGCTCAATAATTCTGTAATTCTCTGATTCTGTAATACCCAGATACTACACCACTGGAAAGATTCCCTTCTCTATTATAAATTCCCAAGAAATATCCATTGTGCTAAGGTAGGCACCTCAACATAAATAAACCTCTAGGTAACATACAAAAAGGATGTTCTGATCTTGTCTGGCATACATTCATGAGCTTAAAGGACAGTGAATGGTCAGGATAAGAACTTAATATCTTAAAAGGAAAAGAACACTCACGGAATGACTCCACAGTGCATGCCTTTATTTCCCTTGACTCTCCCATGCATGAAATTCTAGCGCATTTAACATTTTCATATGACTTTTCACTCACACTGGTACAATTTCATGTACCACACCCCATTGAAAGTAGCTCTAAAGCCAAAATTAGCGCCTCTCAACTGAAAAAAGTGCAAACTTACAGTGTCTGTAACTTATGGGTCCACATGGTTTTACTTTAAATAGAGGTTACCTTTCGTCTGGTCTCTTGGCTTGTCAACCCTCATTCTTTGTTTTCTCAGTTCCTTCTTGGATCATTTATCTTCAGGCTAAAAAATTAAACGCAGCTCTTTCTCATCCAGTCCGTACTCCTGTTCTCCTTGAAGAGCTGCACTGTAACTAAAAACTTGGTTTTGAAAATATATCTAAATTATCAAATTAACTGGAACTAATTGTTTTTGTTTGGTTTTGTTTTATTTTCATATTAATTAAGTTGGATGTGTATTCCCCTTCAGATAGAAGTACAGTCTATGTATTTTGAAGAAGGATGTCTTAGAATCTATAAAGGTTTCTTTTTTTATTTTGGCTTCCCTCATATCCACCTCATATCCACCCTACCAATCTACAAAACCATAAAAACATCTCTTTTTTCCCTCAATCTTTCTTTTCCTTTTTCCCACGTGTTATGTCCAGACCTGTTACTGCATTACTCACTTCCTTGCTAGGAGGCTGGACACTTCTATTCTTCTTTTGTTAGAAATGACCATCTCCTTATCAGTCTACTGAAGTCAATCAGATCAACAGTCAGATGTGTTACCTGTGAGAGCATGAAGAGGAAGGCAGTTTTTTTCTGTTCAGGTGCAGACAGTCAGGAGCTACATAGAAACAGACTACTTTTGTGTTCTAAATGGGAACCATACTGATATGAAGAGAGAAAGTACCAGGTTTTATTTTGGAATTGTCCTGACATTTATCCCTGAACTGAAGGAATGCATTTGTTTTGATGTTTAACTATACATTTTCAGTGATTTCAAATAAAAGATCTTGTGCTTGTGGGATGCACTGACACATAAGTGACTGGAGAGTTGTCTGGCGGAGAAGGACCTAGGAGTGTTGGTTACAGCCAGCTGAACAGGAGCCAGCAGAGTGCCCAGGTGGCCAAGAAGACCAATGACATCCTGGCCTGGATCAGGAATAGGGCAACCAGCAGGAATAGGGTGCCCCTGTACTCATGAGACTGCACCTTGAGTACTGGGTCTAGTTTTGGGCACCAGAGTATCAGAAGGACATAGAGGGGGCAGAGAAGAGCAACAAGGCTGGGGAGAGGTGTGGAAAACAGGCCCTATAGGGGGTGACTGAGGGAACTGAGGTTATTGAATCTAGAGAAGAGGAGGCTGAGAGGAGACTTTGCTCTGTACAGCAATCTACAAGGAGGTTTTAGTGAGGCTGGTGCTAGTCTCTTCTTCCAAATTACTCATGATAGGATGAGGGGAAATGGCCTCAAGTTGCATCAGGGGAGGTTTAGATTGGATCTTAAGAAGTTCTTCGCTGACAGAGTAGTTAGGCACTGGAACAGGCTGCCCAGGGAGGTGGTGGAGACCCTATCCCTGGAAGTATTTAAAAACTGAGTAAGTGGAGCACTTGAGACCATGGTGTACGGATTAGGGAAGTGTTGGGTTGAGGACTGGACTTGATGATTGTGGAGGTCCTTTCCAGTCAGGATGATTCTGTGATTCTGTAAGACTTCCTATGGCAGTCTGTATCACTAAACACACAGAGGGAGGTAAATCAGTATTCATCAATAAGCACTACAATATTTATCACAGACATTCATCTAGTTTGAAAGAAATTTATCTTAGGACTGTCTCTAAAATGAAACTTGGAGACCAAATATTTCAATGAAAAATTGTGGGTGTTTTAAACCTCATAATCTAATAGAAAATGTATTTCTAAGGAGTCATCAGAAATTAGATTCAAGTCATATGCTTTTGATAGTTTTTGAATGCAATACCTGAGGTAAAGCTTAGAGAACCAGAAGTTATCCCAGAAAGAAAGTGAAATCAGAGACTGAAGAAAATCTTTGTGTTACTTTCTTATTTATAAGGAGAAAAGCTGGGCCTTTATTTACGGGGAAGCAATGAAGACCAGAACATCTACTTCTTCACATTTCTGTCAGTAATCCAGTTTTTGTTGTGGCTTCAGGTCAGATATCAACAGTGGATTATACATTTTTCTCAGTCTGTTTCTGGGTGCTTTATGGTGTTACAGTTAGCTGACAACTTAAGACCTTTCCCAGATTATAACAGCGTGATCCTTCTTCCTCTTGCCAGCACTTATCTGATCCCACTGTGGGATGATACTAAAAGAAAGCTCACACTGCAGTAAAACTAATTCAGCAAGAAAAATCACCTCTGGGAGCAGATTCACTTTGGGGATCTTGCACAGGCCAGCACGTGGCAGTAGGTGGGGTTTTATAGCCCCCACCTGGCAGACATGATGAGGGAAAAACGCAAGCAGTCCCGCCTTACATCAGCTTAAAACGATGAAGTTTGTCATTAAATACACTTTGCAGAAAACAATTTAAGAAGGACTTTTTCATGCATCCGTTTTGGGGGATTAGACCAATCTACAGGCAATGTTTCCTTTAACAGAAAGCAGAATTACAGGATTTCTATGTGGGCTAACCTAAAAGAAAACGACAGAGTTTATTTCACTATCTTAATTAACAATGGAAATTGATTTAGTTCAGATTTCTTTTCCTGAATAGATTAATTTTATATTTTCATTTTAAAAACAGCATCACAGGAAGGAAATTAGTACTGATTAGATTAACATTCAAAAATTAAGGATTTGCTTGATCAAACCCAGTTTGATTTGTGGGACTTGAGCCCCATTATAATTTTGTATTGATTATGAAGCTTTTGCATAGGTTAATGATAAAGGTTAAAAGGTGATTAGGATTGAAAACATGGATTTCTTCATTTAAAGGAGGCATTATTGACAATGCTGACCCAGCACCCTAGAGCATTGAAATTGTAATAGATATGCCTTATAATGATCATGGATTTCACAGCCATTGCAGGAGAAAGCAATGAAGGTTACTTTGATTCTTTCTATTTCAGACAAACAATAATTATATTTTAGTCTCTGTGTGCAAAATAAAACCGAGTCTTTTGGACAGAACTGTAGAATGTCTAGGGTTTGAAGGGGATATCGCAGAACACTAGGGATTGGAAAGGACCTTGAATGATCATCCAGTCCAATATCACTGTCACAGAGGGATCCTCTACATCAAGACACACAGGAACATGTCCTGGCAGGTTTTAAACATCTCCAGAGAAGGAGACTCCACAGCCTTCCTGGGCAGCCTGTTCCAGTGCTCTGTCACCCTCACTGGGAAGTCCTTTCTCATATTGATGTGGAACCTCTTCTATTCCAGCTCCTTTATTCCACACTCATTGCTCCTTGTCCTATCACTGGATACTGCTGAGCAGACCTTGGCTTCATCCTCCGGACACCCACCCTTTCCATATTGATAAACATTAATGGGGTCATTCCTCATCTCCTTTTTTCCAAGCTCAAGAGATCCAGCTCCCTTAACCTTTCCTCATCAGGGAGATGTTCCACACCTTTCACCATCTTTGTGGCTCTGCGCTGGACTCTCTCAAGCAGCTCTGTGCCCTTCTGCAACTGAGGGGCCCAGAACTGGACAGACTATTCCATATGCGGTCTCACCAGGGCAGAGTAGAGGGGAAGGAGAGCCCCTCCCGATCTACTAACCATCTCCCTTCTAATCCACCCCAGGATGCCATTTGCCTTCTTGGCCACAAGGGCACATTGCTGGCTCATAATATTTATGTTTTATAGCAAGTTATATCCATATCTTCCACTGCCTTTCTCGTGTCTCTGTAATGCATATTTGATGTACACTCTTTCCTGATTCACCCAACTTCCACTGTTGAGTTACCCATCTTTTTCTAGACAGGTTACTGAATGTACATGACAGGAAGTTGTACTCGAACTTTCTTAAGACCTGTTGTCACTCTTCCTCCTGGCATGTCCTCTCATACTCATGGAGTTAAGTTTCACAAATTCTGGGCCAGAGCACTGGATCAATAAATCCACACAAAATAGCAGTGTATTTTGCTAAGTACAGCAGCAAAGAAGACAAATTCATTCTAGCAGATTTTTCAGACAACATGATTGACTTTAGCTGACTCTTCCCTTAATGCATTTGTTCAAAGGTACAGGAAAGATATCTGAGTACATACAGCAAGTTCGCAAACAGGAGCTTTCAAGTTGCTCTTAGAAAAGAGATTATTTTTAACATGAACACCAAAAGGTTGTTCCTTTTAAAAATGTGGATTCTCTGTAGCTGCTGTTAAACCAGCTTAATAAAGTGAGTAAGACCATGACTAAAGTATTTCTATTTCATTCTGGTCCTTTTGAATAAAAAAAGGAATCACTAGTTTATTCATCTTTCTTAATGATGCGTTGAAGAAAGAAGTACCTAAACAATGAATAACAATGCAGAAATTCAGGCTGTAAAATCAATATGTCAGCTCAGTGGAGCTGATCTTCTGTCTAATGCTGCTGTTCCAACAGTGGAGTTTACCTTCTGAATAATATATGTATTGACCTAATTACATAAATATTGACTTTGCTTTATATGAAGCCTTTGCAGTCTCAGTGTAATTACAACGTCAATATTTGTAGGGTGTAATAGCACTGAATTTAGCCTTGTTAATTTTGATTGATAGTGGCATGCCGCAAGTTATTATATGGGATAAGACAGTCTAGAAGTATGCAAAGCAAATACAAGCAACTAAAATGCTTCCAAATCTGATGGTGTCTCCAATATTTTCTGACTGTTTAACCAGAAACAGGAAATGCTATGTGTGATTACATCATTGCTCACTGAATCACAGAGTTACCGAGGCTGGAAAAGCCCTCTGAGCTCTTTCAACCCATGACCTAACATCACCACATTGGCCAGACCAGGACACTAAGGGCCACACCCTGTCTGTCTTTAAACACCTCCAGGAATGGGGACTTCACCGCTGCCCTGGGCAGTCCACTCCAGTGTCTGATGATCCTTTCCATGAGGAAGGGCTTCCTAAACATCCAACCTAACCCTCTCCTGGCAGCTTCAGGCCCTGCCTTCTCATCCTGTTGCTAGTTGCCTGGGAGAAAAGCCTGACTCCCACCTGAGTGGTAGTAGGAGAGAGGGAGAAGGTCCTCCCTGAGTTTCCTCTTCTCCAAGCTAAACACCCCCAGCTCCCTCAGCCTTTCGTCATCAGACTTTCCCTCCAGTCCGTTCCCCAGTGTCATTGCTCCTCTGGACCTGGTCCATCTCCTCAATCTCTTTCTTGAAGTGAGGGGCCCAGAACTGTCCCCAGTACTCAAGGGGAGGCTTTCCCAGTGCCCAGGGGGAAAATTCTGTCCCTAATCCTGCTGACCACTTTACTGCTGATACAAGCCAGTATACTATTTGCCTTCTGGGCCACCTGGGCACTCTGCTGGCTCCTGTTCAGCCATTTGTCCATCAGTACTGCCAGGTCCCTCTCTGCCAGGCTGCTCTCCAGCCACTAATCCCCTAGTCTGTAGCTGCAGGGAGTTACTCTGGCCAAAGTGTAGGACCCTGCACTTCCATAAGAAGCACTCTTTTAAGCTGAAGAAGAAATACTAATATTCATCTGGGAACTCAGTGGAAGTGTTCCTGTGTGAAGTTAGTTTTACAGTTGTGTCTTACGTGTTGTAAAGCCTGTTTATGTCATACTGAAATGGACATTGTATATTACAACATGTACATGTTGCTGCATACCTTCCATCAGGGTAGATGTTACTCTGGGTGAATATTGGAACCAAGACACAAGCAATTTCACATTGAATTTTTTCCCCTTTCCTTCCAATCCGAGAAGGAGGTGAGCACAGGCTTTTCAGTAGTGCTGGGACTTGCAAAACTGATCGCTTCAGTCTGAAAATGCTTGTGAAGACATTTTTCTACAAGAACACTTTTGTTCAGAGCTGGCAGACCTCTGGACTGCTTTTGACGATGAATAGCCATATAGTATAGTGTGTGTTTCTAGCTGCAGTCCTAATGGAGTTTGAATATGGCAGTAACACGAGAATTACATACCAAACTGTGACAGCCTGTGTGGTGAGGATATTTAAACTTGTTCTAGCTAGGATATGTTGCCAGTAGTGACACGGCATGCATCATGCTCTATTTTCTTATTTGTCTCAGCAGGGATGCCAGACAAGATGAACCTCAGTGATGTAAAGCAAATCCATCAAACGACCTTGGCACCTCTTAAAACACAACTGGAGCAGTACGTTCAACAGTGGCTGATTATATGATAATTATGCTAATTAGCTGGGTAACACTATTTCTCAATCTTTGGTAACTGTTGACCTCTGGTTTGATATGTGTGTCTCATTGTCGTCTGTTTGTCTCCACTCACAGCCCAGAATCTGGTGGATACAGCAATATTTATGATAGCTGGTATAATATCAACCTCTCTGATCTTAGACTGGAATATTAAGTAATGCTGGGAGAGCATTCTGTTGCATCAACTGGGACCTCAATGATGAAATAAAATGTTATCAAGATGTGCGTTAAGCCATGAGTAACTGGTCTCCATGTGGACTCCTTGTTGGTGTTTAAAACCCCACATACAACTGATAGCAGCTGATGAAACAGTTCCTTTTCATAGTTGAGGAAAACTAAAATAGATACAGATTTACATACACACAGATCATTATCGGTTGGAAGGGACCTCCAGGAGTCATCAAGTCCAACCCCATATGTAGCTGCATTTTACCTAGAGATAACAGCAAGTGTAAGATTCAATGTTGGATTAAGCTATCTTAATTTATATGTCTAGAAAGAGTTATCTGCATATGTGCTGCTTATATATTACATATGTGCTCTATAGCTCTGAGCTGCAGTGCAGCAATGGAAATACAAGGTAATTGTAATCACTAAAATACCATCAATAAATGCAAGTTTACATGCTGTAAAGACCTCTAGTGTCCAGCTACGAGGTGACCCCCATTAATGCTTATAAATATGGAAAGAGCAAGTGTCAGGAGGATGGAGCCAGGCTCTTTTCAGTGTCATCCAGTGATAGTGAACTGAAACAAAGGAGGTTCCACATAAATATGGGAAGCAACTTCTTCCCAGTGAGGGTGACAGAGCACTGGTACAGGCTCCCCGGGGGGTTGTGGAGTCTCCTTCTCTGGAGATGTTTAAAACCCACCTGGACATGTTCCTGTGCAACTTGATCTAGGTGATCCTTCTGTGGCAGGAGGATTGGACTGGATGATCTTTCGAAGCCGCTTCCAATCCCTAACATTTTGTGATTCAGTGATTCTGTGAACAGTGATTCTGTGTGTCAGGGAATATGTTTTACTTTACATCTTTTTTCTTTTGCAGGTTTTGTAAACCAGTCTTTCAAATTAGCCTGTCTTGCTAGATCAGCATGCACTGTAAATATGACATCAGTAATTCAGAAAATCTGATTTCATCCTTTTCTTTCTCCATGTCAGCTCAAACCAGTAATCAATCTAGTCTGACAACACAATTTTTTTTGACAATGACCAGTGACAGTCACTTCAAGGAAAATGGAATAAAGCTTGACTAGAAGATTCAGAATTGGGGGCAGGATACTGCATTGCTTTGAAATTTATTTATATACTGAAGCACTTTGTTTTCATTCCTCACTTTCATGCGTTGTTCAAGACCTTACTGATGGCACTAGGTAATCAAGGAGATAGTTTATTCTATAGCACCTTGGAAACACAAGCCCTGTTTTCAAATGATGATAATGATTAGCCTCTTTCAGGTATATCACAGTGTATTTTGTTTATACTGTGTTTACTGCTTGTGTATACTCTTCATGTCTCTCATATACAAAACCTTGAAGCCAGTTTCATTCAATAAAACCAAAGCCAAAACAAACAAGACTGATTAAAAAAAAAACTGGAGAAAGAAATAAGGAGGAGCTCATGACACTAGTCCAATAGTTGAAAATCTGTGATGGAAGTCCTGAGAAATGTTGTTCCTGTTCCCTAAGTGGTTCATGCATTTTGAATGTAATTGTTCCCAGATAAAATACAGTGACTGTCCAGAGAGAAGGTGGTAAGCTTTCAGACTGTCATGAGTAAACCTTGCCGTCTGGGAGCTCTGATGGTGGAGCATCTTTTTTGTTATGTGCCTGTGAAAGATGTTGTTGTCCTCCTGGAAGGTATTGTGCGGTTCCTGAGTTGCCACAGCTAACAACATAGCAATTTGCAGAAACACATTAGGGTCTAAATTGCTATGACAAGGACAAACACTCATATTGCTGCTGAAAAGGCAGCAATCTCCAGGAGAGAAGAGCCAAGACGAGTAATAGTTTCCCTGCTCCTAGCAGAACATCTCTGCTAATGGGAGTGAGGATTCTGAGCACTGAAACTCCAGCCAAATGCCACTTTCAGCAGAAATGAGATCTGGAAAGTGGTGTGCTAACTAACTTTATAATAAAGATGCATCTGTATGTAAACAAGCAGGTACTGTATAAGCTAATGATCACCACCACTGTCTTCTTTTCTTCTAGGTTTTTTCTTTTTCTTTGAACAGATGCAGTTGTTTTTTTCTTTCAGTCACAGGAGGATCTTTCTGTATTAAAAAAAAGAGGCAAGATACAACTGACTGACTGCTCAGGAAAGGCAACACAACCATTTAATTTTGTGCTCTGATCTCTAAAGAAACAAACATACTGCATATCTTGTCTTTATCAGGTGTCCATATACCAATCTTCAAGAAGAAACAGGTTATCTGTGCTCAGTCTGTATTCAAAGACCATCGTTTGACTCTGATCAAGTTCCAATGACATGAAAATCTATTGTTCCTATTTTTCCCATTTAATGTTAAACCACACTAGATGAAAGCAGTAATTAGCATGCAAAATGGGGTTGCCCTGAATGTTTTCTAAATCCTTGCGTAGTTATACACACACAGTTTATTAGGGTTGGAAGAGGCCTTCAAAGGTCATCAGGTCCAACCCTCCTAGTTCCCTGGTAATACAGATAAAAGCACAGGCTTGTAAGCACTGTTATAGTTCAACCCCACAACTGCATAACCATTTAATTGTTTCTTTCATGCTACGTCTTCTCACTTCTTTTGCATCCTCATTTCGTTTGGTATACTGTATATTAGTCAATTTTAACCCTTTTTTCCTAATATGGCTATTGATTTCCAGAGTGGATCTGGGGGTTTCTTCCACATAAATATGAGAAAGACCTTCCCAGTGAGGGTGACAGAGCACTGGAATGAGCTGCCCAGGGGGGTTGTGGAATCTCCTTCTCTGGAGATGCTTAAAACCCACCTGGACATGTTCCTGTGTGACTTGATCTTGCTGTGGCAGGGGGATTGGACAGGATGATCTTTCAAGAACCTTTCCAATCCCTGGTGTTCTGTGATTCTGAAACTCTATTTCATTAATTAAGAGATCCCTTGCAGTTCTGTGTTCACAACTGCTTTTCAGTTTAAGCACCATCCAGTTTGCTGTTTCCAATTCTTCTACAATGACTGTCACTGTTCATTGCTTGTAAGTGCCAAAAACCCCCCCAGACGCATCTGGCTCTCAAGATCAGATCAGTAAGGCTGAGGAACTCCAACGACTTCAGATCTTTTCCAGTCTCATAAGGAAAATAACGCTTATTTATCCACTCAGGAGTGGCTGGATAGGTTATGACATCAAGTTGTAATGGGACATTTATATTGGATCTTAGGAAGAAGTTCTTTGCTGAGAGATTGGTTGGGCACTGGAACAGGCTGCCCAGGGAGGTGGTGGAGTCCCCATCCCTGTTGATGTTTAGAAAGTGAGTAGCTAGAGCACTTGAGGCCATGGTCTAGGGATTAGGGAACTATTGGGATGAGGGCTGGACTTGAAGATCCTGGAGATCCTTTCCAGCCACGATGATTCTGTGATTCTCAATATATCTATTATACAAGTCTTTGTTAATAGTAATATTTGGTATTTCTATTTATAAACATTATCTTCTTCATCAAAGCTATATTTTCCATTTTCTCCCTACTTTCATTCATTAGTGTGAGAAAACACAACATTATCAGAATCCCTACCAGCCAGGACAAATTTACTTCTACAATGTCAGCCTTTCCAAGGAATTTAGCCCAATTATGGCAGGAACTGGATAAGCCAAGGAACTG
This sequence comes from Phoeniculus purpureus, assembly GCA_028565055.1. Lineage (NCBI taxonomy): Eukaryota > Metazoa > Chordata > Aves > Bucerotiformes > Phoeniculidae > Phoeniculus > Phoeniculus purpureus. The sequence goes on along the minus strand of JAOXOE010045118.1, from coordinate 14,932 downwards.
ACAGGGTGTTATGAAAGGTTTCAATTTTAGATTGATTAATACAATTTTGGCCGAAGGAGCTGCAGCACTGCTTTATTTGCAAGCTTTTTGCTGGACTATATTGAAGAGCACCGTGGTTTTAGGCAGGGTGCAACTAGTACATTTGACTGGCAGTTTCAGCAAAGAGACTGAGATAGGAACACGGAGAATCTGAACTGCAGCAACCTCTATCAGTGATCCCTCCAAAATGGAGCTGAAGATGATGCTTTGACAGAGCAATGTCAGGAAGCCTGCGGTGCTGCTGCGGGTGTTGTTTGTTCAGTGTCTAGATAAAAGATGTTAGATTCTTGCGCTGTCACTCTGACACATTTCAGAAACACAGAAATGGCTGGTGGAGGAGAGCTATAAAGCTATCAAATGTTAAAGCAAAATCTACATTTTGTGAAGGTGAGCAATTATCGTTTCTCAAACATTGCTAGCTGGTGTAAATAAAATGCTCTTGAGATGTTTTTATCTACAGCACATTGCATTGAAGTAGCTTTACATCCAATTCTGATGCTGGCTTTTCACGGAATTATCTCTTTGCTCTATGATTCATGTGCATGAAGAGTCTCTACAGTTGTGAGGTTAAAAACAAAAGTCCCCCTTGCAGACCTAGCTCTACTCTTAATTTTTCTACCCTTCAGGCTGTATCTCCCTTATTCAAAAAGCTTCAAAACATTGAGTCTTTGAATGGAATACCATTTGCCAAATTCAAATATCCCATCTAAATGTTGCTTTGCCCTTTATGATGCAATAAATACACTGTGAGATCTTGTATTCTCTCTTTCATAGCAAGAATCAAAGAATTTGAAACAGAAAATCTGTATTGCGGTGTAGCAACAGCAAATTTCTTGAGCAGACAATGTCTAGTAGATAAAAATTCCTAAAAGACTCCATCTTATTCACTCCAAGAAAAGAAACTATTGGCTTTTTGATGCCATACAGGTGCATGGCCTAGGATTAGAAGATGCAAATATTTACAAAAATATTTGTATCAAGCATGCAAGAGACCCCATAGAATGCTACAGCAAAGTTTTTTTCACAGGTTATAGATTGTTGAACTTGCAACACCTTGTGTAAGGACTTATCAATTTCAGAACATGTGGGATCCAGGATTTTACTTGACTAAGTAGGGGCGGTGTTGGGATGAGGGCTAGACTTGGTGATCCTTCCAACCATGATGATTCTATGATTCTATGATTCTAAACCTTTAGGTATAGGTGTGCAAGACTTAATGGCTTAAAGAGATTAAAAATGTGTTATTGTTCCTCTGTGGCGGAGAACATATTTAATCCTTAGCGCTACATGTAGGCAGTGCTATGAGTTTGTACAATTCCTTCTGATATGCTTTAGGTTTCATGTTTTAATTAAAACTTTGAAAGATGGCTAAGGCTTCTTGTTACCTTTACATGTTAATTTACATTTATGTTATGACATTGTTAATGAGTTCTCATTTTAGCATAGCAGAATAGTCCCCTACTCGCAGCTACTGCTAGAAGCTGCACCAGTGGAGGGCTAGGCTGGATTTTAGGAAGCCCTTCCTTGTGGAAAGGGTGATCAGACACTGGAATGGACTGCCCAGGGCAGTGGTGGAGTCCCCATTCCTGGAGATGTTTAAAGACAGCCTGGCTGTGGCCCTTAGTGCCCTGGTCTGGCCGATGTAGTGAAGCTAGATCCTGGGCTGGGCTGTGCTGGATGGCTGGAGAGCTTTTCCAGCCTCAATAATTCTGTGATCCTGTGATGCTTAGAGGAAGTAAAATCTACCACAATATATCCTGTATTTTGAAATTTTTGAATGAATACCTAGTCAAAGAATCATAGAATCATTAGGGATTGGAAGGGACCTTGAAAGATCATCTTGTCCAATCCCCCTGCCATGGGCAGGGACACCCCACCCTAGGTCAGTCTGGCCAGAGCCTCATCCAGCCTGGCCTGAAACAACTTCAGGGAAGACCTTCCCAGGAATGTAAAATAATACGAGCCCGTAGGCAGAAGGGATAGAATTCATCTTGCCTAAGCTCAGTTTTCTAAAATAAAGTACTTGACTCAAGCCTGTCCAGACAATCTCTTAGTCATCCGTGGGACATGTGCTGTACATCTCATTTTAACATCAGCTTCTGTGACAGAAAAAATTAATCACCCTCTGGAGATGGACGCCTTCTAGAGCTTTCTGTAAAAACAACTTAGATGACTAAGTTACATAAAATATCTACTATTTTAACAAATGAGAAGACTCATTCCCACCTTAGGTGTCCAGAAGGAATGAGAGAAGTAACATTGTCGTAATCAACTATTGTCTTCAACTAAAAGAAATCTAAATATAGCAAAGATTATGAAAAGCCTTATTAGTAGGTAAGACTATGATCTCATGAGGGAATTAATTGATGTTAAGTACACAGATGCCTTTCCAAGGTCTAAATAAAAAGCATAATTTTAATTCAAAGAATCACAGAATTATTGAAGCTAGAAAGAACTCCAAGATCATCAAGTCCAGCCTAAAAGCTGCATTTATCCATACAGTTATTTGCATCTATCAATACAGTTATTTTTCCATTGTGTTGGCAAACAACATGTTTGTTGATTGAAACACTGCAGCTGTGTCAGCCTCATGGCAGCAGTGAACTGGCAGTAGGACTTGGAATTGGTTATATTTGTATAGACATGATTAGACCAAGTTTCTCAGAGAGCAGAAAGTATCATAACGTGGCCTTCTAGCTAGCAATTAGGGCTGCTACAAACTCGGTTTGACAGGAGCACACGTAAATGCAGCTTTCTGCTACTAGCTATAAACTTCAAAAACAACAAAGCCATTTCCAAGGGTTATTAGTGGAGATGGCCTGGACATAAAGGGAAAGGTTGGTGCATGTTAGATCTTTGCTAATGAAATTAATGAACAAAGCCATAATGTCTAATGGATTAAATATTACATTAGCAGTCCATTTCCAGAGGACTGATGAGTTCCTTGCTTGTTTCAGATGGTATTTAAACTGACAAGCACGACTGCATGGCAATCTGAAAACCTGAATATCTCCCATTTTGCTTGCTGAAACACAATACAAAAAAGACCAAATCCAGCACAACCAATAGCAGCAACAATAACAGCAATAAGAAAGGGCTTTGGTTGGCAAAGTTCTGCTTGAAGGCAAAACTACAGAGTAATACTCTCTCAGGGCATAACTCGGTATCACAGATGCCTTATACAGAGGCTAATGAGCCTGTTTGCCAGTACTGAAAACACAGTTTGCCACTGGCAAAACTAACAGTAAGTCTACATTACCACTAATTTGCTGGCAATTTTTCTTCATTCGCTAGCTCATAAACTCCAACATTGTTGCTTCTAGGGAAATATCAATTGCCATGAAAAAAGCCTTTGAATGTGTCATAACTCTAAGTGCTTTTCCGGCAGAATTATTAATTTTTCCAATTCACATCCATCACTGAAGATGGGAAAGTTAACATTTGCTAAAATATCAAGTCAAGGAAATTCGTTTGCTTGGATTTAGAAATCAGCAGTAAAGAGGACTAAACAGTAAAAAACCCAAAGCTGCTGTAAATGCAGTCCAGAAAGCCGACCATGTCTTGAGCTGCATCAAAATAAGCAGTGACAGTCGGTCGAGGGAGGGGATTGTCCCCCTGTACTCGGCCCTGGTGGGACCCCACCTGGAGTACTGGGTCCAGTTCTGGAGTCCTCAACATTAGAAGGACACAGAGCTCCTGGAAGGTGTCCAGAGGAGAGCAACTACAATGATCAGAGGGCTGGAGCACCTCCCCTGTGAGGACAGGCTGAGCAAGTTGGGGTTGTTCAGCTTGGAGAAGAGGAGGCTCCCAGCCAGGTGATCTTCTAGCAGCTTCCCAATCTCTGTAGTGGGCTACAAGAAACCTTGGGGAGGGCTTTTGACAGGGGTAGTTGTGAGAGAACAAGGGGAAAGGGTTCCAGACTTGAAGAAGGGAGATTGAGGTTGGACATTAGGAACCAATTCTTTGCTATGAGGGTGCTGAGATGCTGGAACAGGTTGCCCAAGGCAGTTGTGGCTGCCCCATCCCTGGCAGTGTTGAAGGCCAGGGTGGCTGGGGCCCCGAGTAACCTGCTCTAGTGAAGGTGTCCCTGCCTGTAAAGGGGGGTTGGAACTCAATGATCTTTAGTATCCCTTCCAATCAATGATCTTCAGTATCCCTTCCAACCCTGGCTATTCTGGGATTCAGAGTGGTGTGAAAACAACAATAAAAGGGCAAGATAGGGGAAACCATAGTTGACAGAGGGAAATTTGAATTTTGATGTAAAGGCAATATAACAGAGAAAACTAAATTGAAAAGTCAATGATTGCTGGGTTACGGAGATAAATATGCAGTTCTAAATAGGCACATTAAGAAGGAATCTTCCCCTTAAATTCAATCTAAAACAAAAAAGGGAAAATATAAGTAATGAGCAAAATGTAAATGTGCTCAATAAACATTTGGTTCATGCAGGAGCTCAGAAGCAGTGTGTTGTCTTCATACCCTACCACAGAATCATCATGGCTGGAAAAGACCTCCAGGATCAAGTCCAGCTCTCATCCCAACATCTCCCTAACCCCTAAACAATGGCCTGAAGTGCTTTATCAACCCACTCAGATCCATTGTCAAGTATGGAGAATAGAGGCCAGTATTAGCAAAGAATGAGGGGTTTAAAAACCAGCTGTCCCCACTGAGGCTGTAGAGTATTTTGCTTTGTTTCACATCAGTCTGAGTCAAATCCACATCCTAATCATGCAGGATGGATTATACGTTTTCTGTGTCTTGTCCATGGTCTGGCTGTTGATCCTAGCACAGGACTAGGAACACTTGTAGGAATGATCCCACTGGGATCATTTTTAGGAAGGAGAAGTAAGGATGCCACAAGACCCATGACAGTAATTTGGGTTTCTCTGAAGCTGTCCTGATCTTGAAAAACAGTGGGTTCTGCTCAGTGTAGATGGGCTGTGTGAAAGCCAGTACTGTACATGCTCTCTCCATAAGTACAAAAGTGGTTTGACTCCAGCAAAACTGGTTTCACAGAGTTACAGTTGGAAAGACCCCTGGGATCGAGTCCAACCATCTACCCTGCCTTACAAGTTCACCCCTAAACCAGATCCCTCAACACCTCATCCAAACAATCTTTAAACACATCCAGGGATGGCGACTCAACCATCTCCCTGGGAAGACTATTCCAGTGGCTGACCAATGTTCTGTGCAGCACAGTGGGCAGATGTGTAACCACTGCTGGCTGAATGCCTCAGCTCAGGCAGCTCTTTCTGGAGAGCTTGGTGGTAGGACCTTATGCTGGTGCAGAACTAGATTGGCACTGCAGGGCAGAAGCTCAGCACTGACATTGCCCTGTGACTTTCACAGTCCGATTAAGTGCCGCCAAGTCAGTGTTGACAGATGCAACTGTTCCGTGTGTAGAGAGAGAATTATTTCTGTAAAGTGCATCAGTTTTACTTATATATTCAAGATATTCACCTCAACACAAGACAGATGTGGAGGTGCTGGAGCAGGTGCAGAGGAGGAAAGGGTGGTCAGGCACTGGAATGGGCTTCCCAGGGAGGCCCACACCATCCCTGGCTGTGTTTAAAGATGGTTCGGATGAGGTGTTCAGGGATCTGGGTTAGGGGTGAACTTGTGAGGTGGAGTAGCTGGTTGGACTTGATCCCGGGGTCTTTTCCAACTAGAGTGATTCTGTAGGATTCTGTGTGTGAAAACTGATCACCCCAAACAGACTCCGTTTCACAGTGTTTTCTAATATTCTTACTGAACTGTTAATTACTTTGCCTTTCTTTCTTAGAAGTACTTTAAAGTAATAAATCCCTTCATCTCAGAAAATAAAAAAAGAGTGTTTAGCTCTTATGTGGAAGCTAGATCTGTAGCTGCTATAAAAACAAAATACAGGGTGAGATCTGAGGGGGGAGAAGAAAGACAAATAGTCATTCTGGCACTAGCAGCAATACTTACATTAGGGGTGAAGAGGTAAGCCAGACCCTCAGTGGCTCCTGGCAGGGTGAGTCCGTGAATCAGGAACACCGTGAGGACCAGGTAAGGAAATATTGCTGTGACATATATTGCCTGATGTAAGGAGATCGACAGACAGTTACTGAAAATAACGTTGATATTCAGTTATCACAGAACCACAGAACATTAGGGATTGGAAGAGACTTCGAAATATCATCTAGTCCAATCAGCCTGCCACAGCAGGATCACCTAGACCAAGTTGCACAGGAACATATCCAGGTGAGTTTTAAACATCTCCAGAGAAGGAGACTCCATAACTCCCCTGGGCAGCTCTGTCACCCTCACTGGGAAGACGTTCCTTCTCATATTGATGTGGAGAGTTATTGCAATGTACAGTCCTAATTAATTCATTAGACAGCTACTGGTGAACATTGTCACCTTTAAAAGAGGCAGAAAGTGCTTTCGCAGAGTAGGTTTGTAAGAGAAATGCTCTAAAAATGTATGAAGGGAGACTGGTAGGGCAGAACTGTTTGCAATGGAAGGGAAGTCTCATTCTGAGCCACCTGTCACACTGTTACTGGAGAAGGAGTAACTGAAATGGAGCCAGGCTCTTCTCAATGTCATCTAGTGATAGGACAAGGGGCTATAGGTGTGAGCTGGAACAGAGGAGGTTCCACATCAGTATGAGAAGAAACTTCTTCCGGGTGAGGGTAACAGCACTGGAAAGGGCTGCCAGAGGGAGTTATGTAGTCTCCTTCTCTGGAGACGTATAAAACCCACCTGGATATGGATATGTTCCTGTGCAACTTGGTCTAGGTGGCCCTGCTGTGGCAGGTGGATTGGACTAGCTAATCTTTCAAGATCCCTTCCAATCCCTAATATATTGTGATACTGTGAAATGTGCTGATGTGGGAAATGGGGAAGGTTTTCCTTGGTGATGAAACTTGGTGTCTGGAGAATGAGATCCTGAGTGTGGGGATAGCACACTTCTCTGTCCTTCCTGTACCTTTCCTGTGGTTTCAATTCCTCGGATGGTGCAGAGGTAGACAATTGCCCAGCAAGTTGCTAAGCACAGAATGAGCCACCACTGTAATGTGCCGCTCTCAGTGACATCAGAGGTTATGTTCAAAGTTTTCCTGTACCAAAAGTAATTGACTGAGGTACTTTTGTGACATTCTTCATTGAATCCTGGAAAAAAACAACATAGCATAGTAGCATCGTTAGGGACTGGAAGGGACCTCAGATCATCTACTCCAATCCCCCTGCCAGAGCAGGACCCCCTAGACCAAGTCACACAGGAACACATCCTATCTTCTAATAATGTGTTTCCCTTATCAAGTTGAGGAAACGGTCAGCCTCTTCCCAGCTCTCTCCCAAACAATCAGCCAAAGGGCCCCATAGTACATTTATTCCATTAAACTCAGAACCCCAACGCCCTGTGGTAGGCATTGCCGAGAAGCCGCTGCTATGCACTATGGCTTTCACTTCTTTTCCAAGTGTGAGTCTGGTAGAGTAACTCCCTGTTAAATCCACCATCCTGTAGCCAGAAAGAAACTTCTAGGATTTCCCTTCTGGCCTCTCCCAGTGACAATGAAGCTAATTTGCACACCAAGAGCCACTGGCTAAGAGCACTCAGAGCCCACTTGCCCGCTGCTGTGCAGTAACTTTTGATCCCAAGCAAGAGTATTTCCCAGAATCACAGAACATCAGGGATTGGAGGGGACCTCAAAAGATCATCTAGTCCAATCCCCCTGCCACAGCAGGATCCCCTAGACCAAGTTGCACAGGAACATCTGTGGTAACTGAGTGCAGTAACTGTGTGACGCAGCCAAGGACAGTAACTGTGTGCTTTACTGACACATGCGTAGCAAGTACAAGGAATAAAGGTTAAAATGCTATAAGGTGAGGAAAAAGTACTTTGGGCTAATGGAGAGTGGCAGGATGGTTTCTTGTGGGCTGCGCATCAAACAGAGATGGACTGAAGTGAGCTTTCTGCGGTGCCTGTAATATACAAAACTGTCACAGCAGGCAGAGACCATGAGACTTACACAAGAGCTTTGCAAGTTGATGGAACCACAGCGAGATGCAAGCACCTAAGCCTAGGATCTCTTAGCTATGTTATAGCCCTGTAGTAGGTCAAAACCCAGGCATCAGCATCTTTGGTTCAGGATTCCAGGACATCTGCAGGCAGAAACCTCAGGCAAGCTGCACCTGGAGAGCGGGCATTCCCTGGCAGGGTTCTGAGGGAACTGGGAACAAGATGTACAGTGTGACCAATGCTGCCCACTCTGCCTAAGTGCAACCCAAATGCCTGATAGAAGAGGTTGGCAGAGGTTCTTCAGGAAACCCACTAACCTGCTGTCTTTAGCTGGGTACCTGAAATCTCTGGGTGCTGCAGCTCTGCCATTCCTGCTAGCCAGAATCAGATGTGTCCTGGGAGCGGGACACAGTCCTGTGCGTTTCCAGGAGCTCTGCTAACTATGCAGAGCCAACAAAGGCAGCACCAACGGCAGTCCCTCTAACCGGTAGGTCCAGCGCGCACCAAGAGTGGGGCAGTTCTTTCTCCTTTCCCTGCCTGGTAGTGCCTGAAGGCATCACTCTCTCTGCCCAGAAGAGCTCCCTCATTATTCTTGCTGAAGCATTTTCTCCTGCTGAAGTTGCTGGTGTTTTGCACGCAACCCCAGCAAAGTAGATTTTTTTTCATCTCCTTCCCCATTTACAAGTCCTGTTAGCTTTGGCTCAGATCCAACCCAGGATGCCTTGGCCTTCTTGACCACAAGGGCACATTGCCGGATCATGGTCCTCCTACTGTCCACCAGGACCCCCAGCAATGTGCCATTGTGTCCAAGAAGGCCAACAGCATCCTGGGGTTGATCAAAAGGGAGTGGTTAGCAGATTGAGAGAGGTTCTCCTCCCCATCTACTCTGCCCTGGTGAGACCGCATCTAGAATATTGTGTCCAGTTCTGGGGCCCTCAGTTCCAGAAGGACAAAGAGCTCCTGGAGAGAGTCCAGTGCAGAGCCATGAAGATGATGAAGGGAGTAGAACGCCTCCCTGATGAGGGAGCTGGGTCTGTTGAGCTTGGAGAAAAGGAGGCTGAGGGGTGACCTCATTAATATTGATAAATATGTGAAAGGTGGATGTCAGGAGGATGGAGCCAGGCTCTGCTCAGTGTCATCTAATGATAGAACAAGGGGCAGTGGGTGCAAGCTGGAACAGAGGAGGTTCCACATAAATGAGAATGAACTTCTTGATGGTGAGGGTGATGGAGCACTGGAAAGGGCTGCCCAGGGGGTTTGTGGAGTCTCCTTCTCTGGAGACATTTAAAACCCGCCTGGATATGTTCCTATGTGACTTGATCTAGGTGATCCTGCTGTGGCAGGGGGATTGTACTAGATGATCTTTCAAGGTCTCTTCCAATCCCTAATGTTCTGTAATTTTGTGATCATTCTTGTAGCTTTTTGACTGGAAAACAAAGCAGTTCTTATGCACCACATGGGGCCAGATCAAGCGTGGCTTCTCTTCTCGGGGGTTTCCTTGCTCTAGGAACCTGTGTTGTTTGGTCTGTAAAAATAGTCTCAGTAATCTACAGGCAGATTCTATAGTTCTCCAGCAGGGTTGTATTTCCTGCTCTGGCAGCTCTGCTGATCTTTCCCTCAGCACATCATAGCAAATCTGCAAGAGCTTGTTATGAGTCATAGCCAATGCATGACCAGCTCATGAAGAATCAAAAGTCTCATCTAAGGCAGTTACTGGAAGATACAGTCATAAATTTAGTTCTCAAGTATGCTATCAATCTCACGTGTCTTGATACATGATTAGGGTAACAGACGTGTGTCTCGATGAAGGAGTGTCTCTCCACAGTCAGAAAGCAGAGGATGCTCTTCCGAACTGGCATTTTCTATCATAGCACTAGCCCAGAACACCCCCTGCCACACTTCCCCAACTTCTCTTGCTAGTCCCCAGAGTCTGAGGTTTGTGGTCCTCCTCCTGCTAGCAGTAACAGTTGAAGTGGTAGTTACCTGTTCTGTTTGCATTTAGAGGACAGCTGCTCCAAGGAAGAGGTTCTTGGAAGGAGTTTATGAAATACCACATCACCCAGGTTAAAACAGTGTTGTAGTATAAGCTCACCAGAACTGACACCATCCATGAAGCAACTCCTGTAGGAAGGACAACATCTCAGCTTAGAAAGGCTTTGGAAAAATTACCAGTCACACCACTTAGTCTTAGAAACCCGTGTTTCCTATTTTTGTCAGGTTTTCTGTTTCCTCCCAGAGATTTTTGGCTACTGTCCTCAGTAGCCAAACAGTGGAGCACAAGCCCTGAGCTCACCAGCTCTCCTATACGAAGGCTGATGCTCCCTACTTGCATAGAAGATCGGGCTGAAATATTTGCTCTAGTATATTTTACACACCGTTTACTACAAAACAGCAGAGACCTACAGAGACTGAAGTTTCACACCATGCAGTAGCTGTGTGAGGACACTCTTCTGTCCTAAATCATGTACCTCTGCTCTATACTGGTAACTGGTTTTGCTCCTACAATAGGGATGGAAGGATAACAGCACCAAGGATTCCGCTCGCTTGCATTTTTGGAAAAGGAGGATGGACATGGCTCATTGTAGGAGATGGATTCAGCTGTGGGAACCACCTTGCTGCCTGGTATGTTTTCTTCCTGCTTGCTCTCTGGCCCTTAGATAAGTTCTCTCACCCACCCCTTCTCTTCCCAAGCATGGCTGTCACTGGCAAGCCCATTGCCAGGCACCTGCTTAAAGGAGGTCGTGATGCAGCGCTGCTGACTCCAGTGCTGAGGGTTTCTCTTTGCCCCTGCAGGCAGGAGGGTACTGCCTTAAACTCAGCAGAGCCAATAGTTCAGCCCTCTAACTGTGGCTGTTCCCTTTTACTTTTTGCAGCAACAAAGCACATGGGACAGAAGTTACAGTGTTTTCAGTGTATAATTAATTAATTGATTGATTGATTGCTGGTACTAGCCTGAACACCAGCCTGGTGCACACTGACACATGGACTGTCCTTTATAATCTCCCTTCAGCAGCCCAGGTTTGCCCCTTTCTCCCAAAGATAAACTTTTCCAGGTGCTTTAGGCTCTGCTGTTCATGATTTTGTAGCTTTTTATTGACCCCTCGAGTCCACCCATCAGTGGAAGAAGGCGGCAGGCTCCTAGTGGGGCTCCAAGAGACAAGTGAGAAGCACTGTGGACAGGCAGCTCTCATGCAAGCTGCAGGCTGTGGTAGGAACAGGGCAGAACTGCCTAGCAGAGCTCAGTCTTACGCTTCTCACAGCAAAGCTTGTGAGGTTTGCATTTAAAGCTCCTGTGTGCCTGGGTAACACCTGACAGCAGTGATGTCCTGAGGAGCGTCAGGCACAGGACAGTGGGAAGTCAGTGCTGGGCAGGAGCTCACTGTGGTTCCTCAAGACAGGACCCTCAAGAGACATACCCACTCCTCCAAGGTAAGGCGAGATGGTGTTCCAGGCACCGATGCTGCCTTTCCTCAGGCACTGCCCTAGTGCCAGTTCAAGATGCAGCAGTGGGATTCCTTCGAAGAGAAGAGCGATGAAGTATGGGATCAGGAACGCACCTAAAAGCACAAGTGTGGTGGAGCCACGTGGTTACATGCAGCCTGCTGCAATTACTGGGCTGTAATTTGACTGCTTTTCACCCAGTACAAAGACCTTGTAGGATGTGTTCAGAAAGCATGCACAGATAAACCAAATCTCTTGTGCTGGGCATTGCACTAACTTTGTTGCTAGTTGCTACAGTAACTACCTACAACACCCATAGGTGTGCTGGTTAGTGCATTAGCTTTCTTGCAAGAAATGCATGGAAATAAAAACATAGGAGGTTCCACATCAATCTGATTGAAAATACGTGTCTCATTCCACAAACAAGAAGGAACTTCTTCCCAGTGAGGGCAACAGAGCACTGGAAGGGGCTGCCCAGCAGGTTGTGGAGTCTCCTTCTCTGGAGACATTTAAAACCTGCCTGGACATACTCATGTGCAACTTGGTGTAGGTGGTCCTGCTGTAGCAGGGGGGATGGGAAAAGATGATCTTTCAAGGTCCCTTCCAATCCCTAACGTTCTGTGATTCTGTGATTCTCAGCAAATGACTGTTCTTCATTTGCCCAAAGTAGACATAAATGTGTCTCCTTATCATCAGATTTCTTAACATGTTTTAATCCACTAGGAATCAGAGTGTCACAGCTAAATCTTGGTATGTGAAATTCTCCATCTGGATCCTTGGTGGCCCTGCTCAGTAGTCCCCTTGCTGGCCACACACCAGCAAGTGCAGTGGAAGCTGTTTCACTGTGATCCAGGCAATGCTGAGCCCTTGCTAGCAGAACAGTTCATGCAGGAAGACCTATCTCCCGTATCATATCTCCTTGGAAGTAACTGTGTAATAATTAGTGCAAACTGCCCTCTGTTATCTCACTCCTGGATTTTTTTTCCTTTTTTTTCTGCAAGTTGAACCACTGACAGCCAAGCAGGTTTAGATACCCTGCTGATAAAAGCCTGTTTACTTTGTACTGGTTTGTACATTTCCCCAGTATGTCACTGGGGACAACAACAAACATAATGTCACACTTGGAAAGGAAATCATTCTTTTCCATAAAGGGAGTAGAATACCTTCCTGATGAGGAAAGGCTGAGGGAGCTGGGTCTCTTTAGCTTGGAGAAAAGGAGACTGAGGGGTGACCTCAGTCATGTTGATAAATATGTGAGGGGTGGGTGCCAGGAGGATGGAGCCAGGCTCTGCTCAGTGGCACCCAATGACAGCATGAGAAGCAATGAGTGTGAGCTGGAACAGAAGAGGTGCCACATCAATATGAGAAGGAGCTTCTTCATGGTGAGGGTGACAGAGCACTGGAAGGGGCTGCCCAAGGGTGTTGTGGAGTCTCCTTGTCTCGACATGTTTAAAGCTCACCTGGATATGTTCCTGTGCGACTTGGTCTACGTGGTTCTGCTCTGGCGGGGGATCCCTGTGCACACGGGAAGGCACAGAAAGCCTACAAGAACCTTTTCAAATCAGGCTATCAGCAGCTCCGATTGCTGCGTGTATTACTGCATATATTGCTAAGCTGGTTCGGTTCACGACAGAGTCCTGAGTGGCAAGGAGCACCAGTGTGAAGCATGATTGGAGTTGCTAACACAGAAGAACCATGAAAGCACAGACAGCTCTATAGTCAAGGCTGTATGAAAGAAATTACCTCGTGCACTGGAGAGACACTGAGGGGTTTTAAAACCTGACCCCTTGATTTCAGAGTACAGGCAAACCAGTTCCGAAGAGCAACTGCTCAACCATACTCAGCCCTTTGCCTACAAAGCGCTGTCCTTGCTATATCACCTCTATGTGATGGTCTGGAGGAGAAATGCACAGACTTCTAGGCAGCCTGCGCCCTGATTCACCAGAGGGTGGAATGTCCAGGACTCTAGCAGAGCAGCGTAAAGCTGAATCATGGAAACTAGCAAAGTAGAGGGAAACACCCAAACTGGTTTGGACATATCTTAGAAGGAGCAAGAATTGGACCTGGCTAGCTAAAATGTAAGGCCATTTGAAGTATTAGCCAGGTGCCCTCCTAATAAAGGTGTATCAAGACCAGCAGAAATTGATGACCCTCGGTGAGAAGCTTTGCTGGATGTTGGAATACTCATAAAAACTTCCTAAATGATGCAGAAAAGCATAGGAGAAACTCACAGAATCACAGTACATTAGGGATTGGAAGGGACCTTGAAAGATCATCTAGTCCAATCCCCTGACACAGCAGGACCACCTAGACCAAGTCACACAGAAACATGTCCAGGCAGATTTTAAACATCTCCAGAGAAGGAGACTCCACAACCCCCATGGCAGCCACTTCCAGTGCTCTGTCACTCTCACCATGAAGAAGTTTCTTCTCATATTGATGTGGCACTTCCTCTGTTGCAGCTTACACCCATTGCCCTTTGTCCTACCACTAGATGACACTGAGAAGAGCCTGGCTCCATCCTCCTGACATGCACCCTTCACATATTTATCAATATTAATGAGGTCACCCCTCGGTCTCCTTTTCTCCAAACTCAAGAGACCCAGATCCCTCAGCCTTTCCTCATCATGGAAGTGTTGTACTCCATCATCTTCGTGGCTCTGCACTGGACTCCCTCCAGCAGTTCTGTGTCCTTCTGGAACTGCTAAGCCGCATAACTAACAGAATCACATCAAAATATTGGGTAGGAAATAAAGCAGCAGCTTTAAACTTTATCACTCCTGTCTCTGGAAGATAAAACTTCATGATCTTTGTTATGTCTCCTACACGTGCCTCAGTCCGGGTGAAAAGTGCAAGCTACTATAAGCATCATAATTGTGCAGCATATACATGTAATGGCACTGGTTTGACTTGCAGGTCACATTACACATCGTACAGACTCTGAAACCTTGAAGGGGCAAGTTTCTTATCTAAATAATTACATCTGCTTGAGCAACAGTGAAGCAACTCAAGCCATGGTCAGAAAACCAAGGGGCCAATAGACATTTATGCATCCAACAGGAGTAGGGAGGTGATTGTCACCTTGTACTCAGCACTGGTGAGGCTACACCTTGAATAGTGGGTCCAGTTTGGGGCATCTCAGTACAGGGACAACAAAGCTGGAGAAGGGCCTAGAGAATAAATCTGATGAGGACAGAGTGAGAGAGTTGGGGCTGTTTGTTTTCAGGAAGAGGAGGCTGAAGGGAGACCTCATCGCTCTCTACAACTACCTGAAAGGACCCTGTAGAGATGTTGGTGCTGGTCTCTTCTCACAGGCAGTTAGTGACAGAACCAGAGGGAAGGGTTTTATTGTGGTTTGAAAATTAGTAGAATTTTCAGAATTACAGGTTTATGCTTTTATGAAGGAAAGAAAACATCCTGTTGCTTTAAGAGGCTTCTCTTCCCCGGAACTGTCCCAGGGGAAGTGAC
>JAOXOE010045065.1:0-37650 GCA_028565055.1 Phoeniculus purpureus | reverse complement strand
GACCTGTCTTTTCCTTTCTTTTTTTTTTCCCATTCTCCACATCCCGCCCCCCACCCCCCCAGGCTTCTGGGCACAGTGCTGGATGCATTTGTACCCCAGATAACAGCAGTGACCTGACATTTACATAGCACCTCTCACCCCAAAGGATCTCCAAATGCTTTGTAAATTGACTACAAGCTGCTCTCCACGCTTGGAAATCACTTCACCATCAGCTGGAGCCCAGCACCTGATTCACTGAGCTCACAGCAATGCAGCAAGACTCAAGGCAGGGAGTGGAGATCATCTCCTCCAAAGGAAACTCCAGGAGGAGTTTAGGCAGGCTGAGCTTAATTACCTCAGCTGGAACGTGGCCAGAGCACCGCAGGTATGGTGGAGACTTTCCCTGGGAAAGAAGGGAAGGGCATAAAAATGATTGAATGTTTCTTGCCTTCAGAGAAAAAGCTGCTCTCATCTTGTGGTGGCTCATCTGGAAAAAAAAACCTACTGGCAAAAACAAAACCTACGTGGCCAGGCTGAAACCTTCCTTATGGATAATGCTGAAGTGAATGAAGATGAGAGAATGATGCTCTAATTGGTAAAATACGATTTAATTCGAAACAAAGTGGATGAACTCACCAAGTTTAGCTCCTCAAGTGTAGCAGAGTGAGTTTCTCATCTGGCATGAAAAGGTGCCATTTGTTTGATATTGGTTCAGATGAATTATTAATTTTATCACAGTTAAGATGACAGCTAATATTAGAACATTGAATTATTAATTTTCAAACACTGCAATAAAAATCAGAACAAACACAAATGGAGGCACATTTTAGGGGCGACTTGACTCGCCTACATAATCTGTTTGAGAAAACAGGGATTTAAATCCTGCCAGGCACCTGCTTTTACCTTCAAACCTCAGGTATGACTTTTGCTTTTGCAATACTATTCCCTGACTACTCTACTGAGATTTGTCTGTTGGATATCTAAGATTTCCTTCATCCAGCAGCCAAAACAGTTTCTTGGATGTGGATACAGTTTTTGGGGCACTCAGGCCAAGGAATTATAAGGGAGCATCAGCAACCCACGTAGATCCATCATCTTTTTGTTTTAGGATGAAAACTAAAAGTTGTTTGTAGACAACACTATCTGGTTTAGTGTTTTGCTCCTCTTCTTTCCTGCTGGTTTTTTCCCCTCACTGCTTGTCATGTAGCACAGGGTAAATAAGCACTTCAGGGTTTCTTTCCTTAAAACTGTTTCTGTGAGGTTTCAGCCTTAAGAGCCAGCACAGGATTTATCTGGCTCCACTACTGCCCTACAGCCTAATACTGATTTTCCTGTCAAACGTCTCCTTTGCAAATGTTCTTCCCTCCCAACTCTCCAAATGAAGATGGGAGCTTCGAAGACTTTCTTATTCCATGGTAAAACAGCCAACCAAACATTTCCAAATGTCAGACTGTCTCTTTTTTTGTTGGTATTTGGAGAAGCAGACAATGAACACAACCAGCACCCATCGGATGCTGACTGCTATAGGTGGATTTTCTTCCTTTTTTTGAGGGCAATACTCCCAGGCAAAAGAAGAGAAACAGCTGTCTGTCCCCAAGCCTCACTGGGAATTAATCCAGCTCAAATCTGGATTAACGACTATTTAACACTAAAAAAAATGGCCACAAACTTGTATTCCACTGCCACATATGGCGATTATTTAGACTACAAATATTAGGCAGAGCTAGCTGGTTGGGGACTAAAGACTGGCTGGTGTAAATCACTTAGTTTTATCCTGCTGACAAAATGGGGTGGGGGAGAAAAAGCATCTGTCACCCATGTGAGTTGGGAGAGAGAGACTGTTTTGCACTGCGAGGTGCAGGAGGGTACACGAATGTCATTAATGAGTTTGGCCACTGTTCTGGGCTGCTGCTGAGGCTCAGTGAGTGAAGGGGAGCAGGGCAGTGTCTGGGGCACAGCAGTCCAGATGTGGTCCCTCTGAGGAAGGACGTTTTACACCGTAGTGATAGGACAAGGGGTAATGGCTTTAAATTGAAAGAGGGAAAATTCTGCTTAAATATTAGGAAGCAATTCCTCCCTGTAAGAGTGCTCAGGCACTGGAACAGGTTGCCCAGGGAGGTTGTGGCTGCTTCATCCCTGGAAGTGTTCAAAGCCCGGTTGGATGGGGCTCTGGGCAATCTGGTCTGGTGAGAGCTGTCCTTGCCTATGGTAGGAGGTTGGGACTGGGTGATCTCTGAGGTCACTTACAACCTAAACCAGTCTGTGCCTTGACCTGGTGCAGAACTTTGCACTTGCCAAAACACCACAAACAATCCACATTTGCTCTTATTTTTTTCCATTTCAGTGGAGCTTTTGGGAGGTCATGCCTTTGCCACAGGAAGTGAGCCACTCCTGGAGATGTTCAAAAGGTGAGTAGATGTAGCACTCTGGGACATGGTCTCGTGCTCATGGAGATGTTGGGTTGAAGGTTGAACTAGCTTATCTTAGAGGTCATTTCCAACTTTAGTGATTCAGTGTTTCACTCATTCTTGGTCTGCGCATTCATGCAAAATCATAGAATCCCAGAAACATTTAGGTTGAAAAAGACCTACAAGACCACCAACTCCAACCTTTAACCCTACTCTTACCTTTATCACCCCTAAGAGAGATCTCCAAGCAGTGCCTCTAAATGAATTGAGTTTGTAATAAGTAAAAAAAGTAAGTAAAATAAGTAAAATACAATAAATAAAATAAGTTAAATAAAATAGGTAAAATACAGTAAGTCAAAACCCAGTTGGTCATATCAGTCCGAGTTGCAAGATCTGCCTGTATGTGCTCAGCAGAACCACCCCCATTCTGGGTATCACATAGCCCCAAATACTGGTCTATGCCATAAAGCAGCTTCTTCCCTAATGGACCCCGAAACTTTTTTAAGGCTTCTCTTCTGCCTGACCTTTCCCAATAAAGGAGCCATAAAGAATTAAAAGATAACCCGTTCTCGCCACCTTTTAAAGGTGATTCTTAGTATGCGGGTTTGAATTTCTCTGGTTTCACACATTGCTGGTTATGTTGCCTATTATAAAGGATTCAGTAAGACACACTTTCTCCCAGTGGTATTTTATTTTGACACATCTCAAATGAAAATACAGCTCATTATTTTATACAGAATTCAACTACGTTGTCACCTGGTTTTTATGCATTAAAACACAAGCCCCTTTCAGTGTGGGGAAAAGCAGAGTGAGCCTGTAATAAACCTATTTTGTAATTTATTAATGGGGGGGTTGGTCATCCAAAAATGGGGTAAATGTTAGGCTTTGTCTTATTTTAAAAGATCTTTGTGTTCAGAATACAACTGCCCTCTTTTCTGGTCCTGTTGTACTCCTTATCTCCATGGCTTGGCTCTCCAGAGGCATATTTAAATTGTCAGGAATGTACTCAAACTTTTCAGGAAAAAAGAAAACCACCACCACCACCACTCAGAGACCTAGTTTATTTGAGTTTTAAAACTATTATTTATCATACCCTGTAAAATATCATGTATCAACCCTCTAGGGACAGGGCAGCCTTTTCAAATCAGTCATAAGCCAGAAAGCTTGTAGGGGATGCAAATTAGGAGGTTGATTAGAAGAAAACTAGTTTTACAACTGTTTGTCATGAAGTTTCTGTAGGCACAGCAGCAATTAATGTGAGGCCAGCTAAGGAAACCTGTTATGAACATTTTTGCTGTTTCCCATTATGGTGTATAGGTATGTTTTTATATATAGATATATACGCACACATGTAAATATATATATATACATATATATATATGAGGTTTAACAGGGCCAAGTGTAGGGTCCTGCATTTTGTCCACAGTAACTCTCTGCAGCTACAGACTGGGGATGAGTGGCTAGCAGAGAGGGAACTGGAAGTACTGGTTGATAATCAGTTGAACAGGAGCCAGCAGGGTGCCCAGGTGGCACAAAAAGCCAATGGCATCCTGGCTTGGATCAGCAATAGTGTGGCCAGCAGGACTGGGGACGTAATTCTTCCCCTGTCTTGGGCACTGGGGAGGCCTCCCCTCGAGTACTGGGGACAGTTCTGGGCCACTCACTTCAAGAAAGAGATTGAGGGGCTGCAGAGGAGCAGAGAGACTGGGGAAGAGACTGAAAGGAAAGTTGGATGAGAAGAGGCTGAGAGAGCTGGAGGTGTTTAGCCTGGAGAAGAGGAGATGCAGTGGGGAACCTTCTCCCTCTCTCCAAGTCCCTGAAGGGAGGCTGTAATCAGGCTCTTCTCCCAGGCAACTAGCAACAAGATGAAAGGGCAGGGCCTGAACCTGCACCAGGGGAGGGTTAGGTTGGATGTTAGGAAGCCCTTCCTCATGGAAAGGGTAATCAGACCCTGGACTGGACTGTCCAGGGCAGTGGTGGAGACCCCATCCCTGGAGGTGTTGAAGGACAGCCTGGCTGTGGCCCTTAGTGCCCTGGTCTGGCTGATGTGGTGATGTTAGGTCATGGGCTCAGCTGGATGGACTCAAAGGGCTTTTCTAGCCTAAATGATTCTGTGATTACAAAGATACAAATTCAGTGTCTACAGTGCTGAGTGAGGTAAAGTAAATGTATAGTATATACACCAGACCCTGTCCACAGTGTCTGCACATGACTCCACATGAAGTTACACAGGTGGTCATTGTACCTGCGCATAAATGCACAGTCATGTTCAAAGTTCATAATATTCAGCAACTGGGACACAAAGGAAGCTCTTCTCTCCAGTAACTCTAATTAGACAATGGAATAAAAACCTGACATTCTGCCATGAAGATCTCCCAAATTGAGTTAGGTTAGGTGTATGGTAGAGAATCTTCCATTCTAGACTGAAAATCTGGAATGTTAATTTAGAATCTGGGGGGCTGCCAGCAGCACATGAGCAGTCAGTCACCCCAGAGCATAGCTGTCTTTTCTATAAATCCTTTGTTCTAGTATTCCAGTGGGTGATTTTCCTTGAGATGTGGCTGTTAGGTATGACAACCAGTGCTTCCTACTGTCACTTGAGTAGGAAAGCCAAATCATTGATGTGACTGTTTATGAGAGACTTGAAGTGAGTGTAGCCTTCTAGAAAGTAAGCTGCTGAGTGCTAATCTAGTACTTTAAAAGACCAGCCTACCCAGGCAAAGTGAGAGGATGTCATTAATAAAACGCAAGCTTCTGAATTTTCTTTAAAGAATCTGCTCAGAGCTGAAGAGCAGGTCTGTAAACCTCTAAACCAGGGGTGGATCATAGAGTCCCTACTTGCTTGGAAACAACATGATTTGCTACTTTCTTAACTCACAGCACAAAGAAGTTAGAGGACAGCACAGCAGAACTGCAGAAACCTCCCAAACGCCAAGGTAGTTTATTCCTTGGATGTTTGTGTTTAAGATACAATTAAAGAAGTGCATTTCTAGGTAGTTATGAAAATAAATGCGTTCAGGAAAGCCTTTTCTGACACATATGAGAAACAAGCTGTAGAGTAAGCCCAGTGTAAGTGTTAAATGGACATAAGACTACATTTGACAAAACACTAAAAGCAGGGAATCCAGTCTTGAGCCCTCTAACTCAGACTCCTGGATGTGCCCCACTGTGATATACAAGGTCTTTGATTCAGTGTCAAAAATAAATGTAAGGTGAAAACAATTTATTTACTTACTTTTGACTGAAGAGCTACATTAAGGCCACCAAGAATTCAACTGATGACTGAAGAAATGCAGAAGTAAGCCAGGCTTATGCAAGAAAATCATCCAAAGATCATGTGCAGAAGGAGAGCTGATGAGTTAAAGAGGTCCGCTCAGGAATCATGTCTGGAGGGCAAAATTACTTTACATAGTATGTACAATATTCTGTGCAGTTCTGGTCTTGTTTCACTCCCCCAATACCCATTTCAGAAATTTGATAGAAGATTTGGAAACCATTTGGGACCTCTCAACAGGAATGGGCAAAGTCAGGAACAGCTGCCAAACTTGTAAGAGTGGAAAAGACAAGTGATATTGCTGAGAAAGATGTCTGTTATATCATTAGAGGTATAGACGAGATACTGATTGTCCATGAAAAAGAGTTTAGGCATTATCACATTAAAATAATCAGGAGAAGCCAAACACGAAGTTCACGTGTTTGGATTCTCAAGCCTTTACTGCAGAAAATAAAGATGCTGAGAAAGTGCCTGGGCTCAAGGAAAAATGGGACAAGCTCAGGCACAAGCAGTCTGCCTGGATTATTGAGTAAAATGTCACTACCACTTCCTTAGAAAATTCTTCCACTGAAAAGTGGTGGAAGTTGAGAAAATATTTCTGGAGCTTTCGCATTATGTTTGCTGAGTATTTTTCTCCTCATCATTCATTTTGGCTATAGTCAGAAACAGAATACTGGGCAGGATAGACTCTGGTGAAACCAAACATAATCTTTGTCCTGCTTTTAAATAGATACAGTTGGTGGAAATTGTCAGAATGACATTAATTTATGGAAAACTTGGAGTACTCAAGTTTTGGTAGCTGATCCTAGCTGCTTTATACTCAGAATATTTGATATCATTTCCTTGGTTGCCTTCACCCAGCACGTTTCAGCTGTGTACTAGACTATTCTGCTCTTGTTACCTGGTTGCTGAGTATTAAATGTATTAAAGCAATAAATAGACAAAGATTAAAAAAAAAAATCCAAAAGAACAGTCTTCTCCCAAAAAACCTGTTTTTTTATCTTTTCCTGTTCTTTTAAATTTATTTTAAATTTTATTCTTTTGATTTTCTAATTAAATGCTGATCTTTTTATTTCTTTTATTACAAACTTTATTGCAGTTTGATATTTTTATGAATTTTTTCCTATTCTTTTTCTAGATTGTCTTTGTCATCTTCAAAACCAGTGATTGCTTGTGCTGCTGTCCACCCACAAGACAATCAAAAATACATATTTTTGATTGTACAGATACAAAAAGACAGATATTTGAATGAAGTGAAAGTTCTGAAGTTTGAGCAGCAGCTCTATTTGAAATGCACACCCAACAGACACAGTTGAAGAGTATGGAAGAGCACTAACTCAGAGCTCTGATGCTAATCTGCTAGGGTCAAAACCAAAGCGGATGTTCTCAGAGTTTTCTGTAAAATTCTCCAGCTCTTTTATATAATGCCCTTCATCACAGGTTTGACTACAACTGTCAGAAGAGGCACTGAACCAGTATTTCTGCTGTTAGCACCTGGGCCTGAAACTCTTAGAGATTAGAATGGGTTCAAAATGTGAATGAAGCTTGCCTGCTCCAACGTTTGAACAAAGCAGCCCTTGAAGCTTTGTATTTCAACAGAAAGTGCCTTCCTGCTGCAGTGTGCAACACCACACTGAGCTTGACATGCTGGTGATGTGCGTGGGTAGAGGTTAGTGAGGATTCAATGATACTGCTGTTGGGGAAGTATCATCCAGCTTCAGCAGAAGTGCTGAACAGTTTTATTCATGCAAAATGTCAGCTGTGAAAACCTTCTCTGGTTCAATGTTTAGGAACCAGAGCGCAGGAATAAACTGCTCCTGCGTGTTACCAGTTAGGGCCTCCCCATTTCTTCTTTGCTCTGCCTCATGTATTCTAACTGGCTACTAGGCACAAGGCTAGTAGACATTTTAGAGGGAGCCTCTCCTACTGGATATGAAACATCTGGAAAATTAATTATTGATGAGAGCAAGGAATCCAATCCAAGTCTCTTCTGTATCTGAGTACACTCAACTACTGTGGGTTATGGTTCACTCTTTTTTCACGTCAAAGCTCCCTGCGTTGCACCTAGAACTACAATTGGTAGACTCTATTCAGTGGGCTGTGTGTCAGCTCAGGAGATAGAGCTCTTTCACGGGAAGTGAAAACCTGCAAAATACATCCAGTGTTAAAAACAAAATCCATGACAAAACAGTCTGACACCTTCATGAAGCTGAAATCCTGGTGCATACTTACCAAATGCTCTGTTTGCAACATACACAGAATCCTAATAAGAAAAGTAAGTCTTTGTGTGGGATGCAACTGAGAAAGGATTTTCTTCTGGCAGGTAAACCATGTCAAGGCAAGATTGCTAGCAAATGTTCTTTTGTCTTGCTTCAGAGTTTGATATGTTAGTCAGTCCTTAATTTACCTGAGCAGGACAGCTGGGTAAGTATGGGAGGCTTCTGCATACTTAAATACTTGAAAAAAGGAAACTTTAATATTGCTGCTGCACAACAACAACAACAATAATTTATCTTTTCTCCAAGGATATTTATGGCCAGACACACAAGTCTTGTCATTGTCAGAAGCAATAAAATAACAGTGTAAGTCGTAAAGCTAATTTTCCTAGACTTTCCAGTTAATGTCAATTTATTAATCTCCAACACAGCCAAGCACATTTTATTTATTTCCATTCACATATTAATTTACATGGTACAGAAGATCACATCAGATTTTAGGTATACCCTGATTTGGCAATAAAAAATCATAACCTTAAAAACAGCAGAATAGCCAAATAAATACACAGTTTACACAGTTCATTAGGGTTGGAAGGGGCCTTCAAAGGCCATTGGGTCCAACCCAATGGGTTGTATCCTTAAACAGGATACAAATTTACTGAAAAGCAGAACCACCTAAAAAGCTTAAATCAACTCCACAAAACTGCATCCAGCTGGGTCTGAAACATCTCCAGAGAACTCCACAACCTCCCTGGGCAACCCCTTCCAATATTTAACAACCCTGACTGTAAAGAAGTTTTTCCTCAGATCGAGGTGAAATTTTCTGGGTTCAGACTTGCATCCATTACCCCTGGTCCTTTCTGAAAGGATTCCTTTCTTCTTGGCACTGAGCCCTCATGTATTTATCAACAGTAATTAAATCCCCTCATAGCCTTCTTTTGTCCAAACTAGAAAGTCCCAATTTTCTCAATCTCTCTCTGGAAGGTCCCAAACCCCTAATCATCCTCATAGCTCTGCATTGAACTCTCTCACTTATAAATATAAATATAAAACTAGCAGCTAATAATAACTCTGAGCACCTCATTATATCCCTTCTGACACCTCCAGAACCCTACACATTCTTCATCCGTTTCAAAAAAAATGGGCTCTGCACTTTATTCTGAAGCCCAATCTTGCCAAGCTTAGTTTGAGGGGTGAAGGACATCCCAAACTGTGAAGATACTCTTTTCTGAGCAGGGCAAAATCAGTGTAAGCATTTGTGAGAGTTGCAGCTGTAGGCCTGTGAGAGTCTGCACCTATGCACTTGTTTCAAGAAACACACAGTTCTTCACCAACCTCTTACATTTCTTTCAGTGCAAGTCTCAGAGAATCCCTGCAACTTGCTTGCAGAGAATAACTACCAGATGAACAGGTCACCCTGTTGTTTTAGAGTCTGTTTGCAGATGTTCATTTGAGTCACATCTTACAAGACACAATGCCTCTATTTTTAAGCAACAAAAAGAATGTCAGCAGCTAGGAAGTGCTGAAGGACATGGTTGCAGCCTCTCGGGTGGCTGGTATGTGCCTATGTAAAATGAGAACTTGAAGTTAATTCACGGAATCTCAGAACATTAGGGATTGGAAGGGACCTCAAAAGATCATCTAGTCCAATACCCCCGCCACAGCAAGATCACCTAGACCAAGTCACACAGGAACATACCCAGGTGGGTTTTAAACGTCTTCAGAGAAGGAGACTCCACTGTGCAGCCTGTTCCAGTGCTCTGTCACCCTCACTGTGAAGCTCTTTTTCATATTTATGAACTATCCTGCAACATGGAACCTCCTATGTTCCAGCGTACACCCATTGCCCCTTGTCCTATCACTAGATGACTGTGATAAGAGACATGCTCCATCCTCCTGACACCCACCCTTCACATATTTATAAACATTAATGAGGTCACCCCTCAGTCTCCTCTTTGGTTCTCCAAGATAAAGAGACCCAGATCTTTCAGCCCTTCCCCATACGGGAGGTGTTCTACTTACTTCATCATCTTCGTTGCTCTGTGCTGGACTCTGTCCAGCAGTTCTGTGTCCTTCTTGAGTGGAGGGGCCCAGAACTGGACACAATATTCCAGATGCAGTCTCACCAGTGCAGAGTAGAGGGGGAAAAGAACCTCTCTTGATCTGATAACCATCCACCTTCTAGTCCACCCCAGGATACTGCTGGCATTCTTGGCCATAAGGGCAGGGCACATTGCTGGCTCATGGTCATCCTGCTGTCCACCAAGACCCCCAGGTTCCTTTCTCCTACACTGCTCTCCAACAGGTCAGTCTCCAACCTATACTGGTTACCTGGAGTTGTTCTTGCCCAGATGCAAGACTCTGCCCTTGTTAATTTCATCAAATTGCTTCCCGCCCAGCTCTCCAGCCTGTCCAGGTCCAGCTGAATGGCAGTGCAGTCTGCTGGGGTGTTGGCCACTACTCTCATTTTTGTGTCATCTGCAAACTTGCTGACAGTGCACCCTAATCCCTTATCCATGTCATTAATGAATAGATTGAATAGGTCCTAGTACTGAACCTTGGGGGACTCCACTACATAGAGGCCTCCTACCAGATTCTGTCCCATTGACCACTACTCTCTGGCTTCTATCCTGCAGCCAGTTCACAAACAACCTCACTACCCAATCATCCAGATCACATGGCCTCATTCTGGCTGTGAGGATGATGTGGGAGACTGTCAAATGCTTTACTGAAGTCAGGAGAGACCACATCCACTGCTTTGCCATCATCTGTCTACTTGGTTATGCCCTCATAAAAGGCTAACAGTTTGGTCAAGCATGACTTCCCCTTGGTGAAGCCATGCTAACTGACCCTAATGACCCTCTTGTCCTTGATATGCCTAGAGACAGTGTTAAGGACAAATTATTTTATCACCTTTCCTGGATGGAGGTGAGGCTGACAGGTCTATAGTTACCCAGATCCTCCTTCTTACCCTTTTTGAAGATTGGAGGGACATTTGCTATCCCCCAGTCCCTAGGCACCTCTCCTGATCCCCCCAAATTAACAAAGATGATGGAGAGTGGCCTAGCAGTGACTTCTGCTGTCTCCCTTGGCACTAGCTGGTGCATCCCACCAGGGCCTATACATTTATGTACATTCTGTTTGCTCAACTGATCCCTAACCCAGTCCTCATCAACCAGGGCAAACTCCTCTTTTGTTTAAACTTCCCCTGGGGCCTCAGTGGTCTGGGACTTGATATCAGGACAGCCACCAGCAGTACAGACAGAGGCAAAGAAGATGTTCAGTATCTCTGCTTTCTCTGTATCCTCTGTCTTCAGGGCACCCACCTCATTCATCAGGGGGCCTACATTGCCTCTAGTTTTACTTTTACCTGCAATGAATTTGAAGAAGCCCTTTTTGTTGCACTTGACCTCCCTTGCAAGGTTTAATTTCAAAGAGGCCTTGGCTTTCCTAGTTGCATTCTTACATTCTCTCACCAGAGCCTTATAATCATCCCAAGTATCTATCCCCTCCTTCCATGACCTGTAGATTTTCTTCCTCTTGAGTTTGCCCAGCAGCTCTCATACAGGTCTTCTTGCTCCTTTCCTTGACTTCCCACCTGTTGGAATGCTCTTTTCTTTGATGGGGGTCAACTCTGCATATAGGGCCCTCAGTCCATTTCAGGAGCGAGTCTCCAATAACTAGGATCCTTCTCTTCTTTGTGGAGGAGGTTTTCATATTACTGGAAGTCCTCTCCAATTTATATGATGGTGCTAGGACCTCTGGAATAGGCTGCCTATCCTCTATATCCTTATTAGGCTGTCTTCCTGTAGGGGCTCATTATCTATTTCTCAGTGGCAACTGGGGAACTGAGGCAGGCAAAGGGGGTGCTCACCTTCTGCCTTGGCCCTGCACTTGGCTCCACACATCCCTTCTGCTTGGGCTTCTGGCTTCCATTTGAGACTCAATCTTCCAAATCAGCACTGAATAAACAGCTGTGAGGCAAAACCAGGCTGCATCATGGAGCAGAGCACACCAGATGCATTTTGACAGCTGGGACAGTAACCCAACAGGCAGGGGGTCAATGGTGCAGGGCCAGGAGCAGGATGGCCCACAGCCAACCCAAACAGTAGCACCAGTATGTGGCTGCAGCTCACAGGTCAAACAGGATCCCTCAACAGGCAAACAGGAAGCATGAAAGTAGCTCTTGCCTGGGGTTTGCAAGAACCCAAAACCCAGCAAGAAAACCTACCTGCATGTCACACTGACAGCTTGTTCATCCAGTATGCCAGCAGACCCAGACACAAGCTAAATGGATCTGGTTCTGTGCACCAGTAGCATCTCAGTAGCATGGAAAACACAGACTAGGATCCCCCCCTCAGGAAGATGAAGAGAGGCAAATCCTGCCCAAGGCAGGTGTAAAGTTTCTAACCCCAGGAGGAGCTCCTACAGAGACAGAAAGGTCCTTGTTGTCCTGTGTAATCACTTCTCAAGCCATGCTGGGGACAGACCGGTACCCAGCTGAGCACAGCAGACTGAAGTAGAGCTGCAGGGGAGGAGTCTTCCCACTTTTTCCAAACCCCTTCATTTAATGGCCCCATTTCCAGGGCTGCTCAATTGCAGTCAGCACAGCCAGGCACCAACAACTCATCCCCATCTCACTTATGCAGCTTCAAAGCCTCCACAGAGACACTGACTTGTGACAGCCCGTTAGAAATGGGAGGGAAACGCGATAAAGGCGTTGGTCTAGATGGCGCTCATGTATTTTCACAGCTTGAAAAAGCAGCTGCAGCCAAGTTTCACCCAACAGGTCCAACGGGCAATACTTTTCCTCAGATGGAATGGCGGCACGAGCAGGTTTATGTGCACAGAGCATGATGCTCACACAGGTCTGAAGTCCACATCCGAGAAGTTTAGAGATCTGTTAATCCCCATCTCCCCGCAACAGCTTTCCAGCAGAGGAGTGTCGGCATAGCAGTGCAAACTGCCTGAGTGAGAAACTATTAAAGGCAGCAGCACTGCAGCCTCGCCCTCCCTTGAGCAGAGGCTCTAATTCCATTTTATCTGCTTGTCATCACCTCCTAAAACAAGCCAGGCCCACGTTTTAGTTGGAGAGTGAGGCTTAACTGGGTAAGAGAGATCTTTGGTATATAAAACTTCGTTCTGAGCAGGTCTGTTTACCCCACTGTTGCCTCAGGAACGGTCCGTCGGCAGAGCTGTGCCAATGCACCACTCAGCGTTAATGCAAGCTAATACGGTTTTGCTATGTTTGCTGTACTAATAAATTTGCACAGGTAGGTGGCAATGGCAAGCAACACTCACACACAGGATTGCTGGGGTACTGTGGTGATATAGTCCTAGCTCTGTTAGTTTGGCATTAATGTTTTTCAAAGCAATCACAGTTTTTACTGCAGATAAAGCACTTACCATGAAGTCTCCCTAAAACAGAGGGCAAGTGGCCACCTCACACTGCTTTCTGTACTGTATCATAATAAAGAGAACTAAAACACTTTTAGTCAATTAAGCTCTGTCACATGCTGCTTTGGGATTGAATCTCAGAATCATAGAATAAATCCCACACACACAGCATTCTTCAGCTAAAAGGTTGATTTATAAGGTTTTCATGATAAGCACAAACATTTTGTGTTAGTAGAAATTGCTCTTTCCCTTGAGCAAAACAAGGATTTGGCATTGGTCATAAGCTAAAAGAGAGAGTAAAGACTAAATTATGTTCCCTTCTTTCTGTATCCTTTTTTGCAGCATATCAATACAAATCCAGAATTTCATTAGTCAAACCAGAACACTTATGTCAATACAGGAGAGCCTTTTTTTAGTTACATGAAAAAAAGGTAGAAGCCATGACAGCCAGTCCTGCAGCCTCCTGGAGGGAGCAAAGATGTCCAAGAAGAACCAGCAGGATAAACTTCCCATCTCCTGAGATGGTACTTGCCCATCAGTCCCCAATTCCTTCCAAATCCCAGCTGGAAAGCTGAAAACTCAGCTACCAGCAGCATCAGCTCACAGCTGAAGGCCCATCCCTACCACCCACAGCTAACCTAAACAATGGGCTGGAATTTTCAACTCACTTCCAGGGATTTAGGCATCTCAAAACACTAAAAATTAATACGAGTGGACATTCTGAGACCCAGTGCTACTACAAAAAATTGTGATCATTAAAGCACTAATGAGCATCTGCACTGCTGCTGGCTATGGTAAGGAATGGGCACTCTGGGCTTTGCTGCTAATGTGGAGGTATGGTCCAGCTTTGGAAGGAAGGGGCTGCATTTTTAGGGCAGGAAGATCTTAATTTCCTTCTCATTGCTGCAGTGAAGCTCTGAGCAGGCAAGCTGCTGACAAAGTGCAGCCTTTGAAGTCCCAAGAAATTTGTTACTTCTTTCAAGCTTCCACTCTGTCCTGCCACCCATTTCCTATTGCTGCAGGGTTCCTGCTGGGGAATGGCTTTTGGTGCCTTCACCAGCAGAGAACTGCACAGCAGTGGCACCTTGCACCAAAGAGCCCATTTCTACTTAAAAAAATAGTAATTAGTTTTACATATCAACAGAGTAGCCAAACAGTAATATCCTCTTCTTTATGATTTTTATATGTGTGTATGTACATACACACACGATATGTAAAAACAGCATTGGCGATTTCCCCTTTGGCTCAGTGCTGCAATTCCATTCGTTTTATAAAACCATCCTGCAAATGAAATGGAACCTTTAGAAACAACACTGCCAGAGGGAAAGCTGATTAGCCAAATAACTGGTGACTTCTGATCCAGCTGCAGCTGCCAGAATCACAGATTATCTTTGGTTGGGAGAGACCTCTAAGATCAAGTCCAACCATTGACTGCAGAAGCAGAGTAACTTACTTCAATAGAAATTATAGTTCAGAAAGTGTTAAGAATGATTTTAACAAGTTTCCTTTAAGAGAAAAGGAAAGGACCCACTGGATGCTCCACTGATTTAATTTGCAAACTGCAAACATACTCAATAGCAAAGTGTTGTGTAGCAGAGAGGAGACTGAATATGAAATATTCCGACTCTATAAAAATAGCCTAGGCACCCCAATGTTAAAAGTCCTCTGAAGTTTCCAGAACAAGAGCTGTCTCTTTCCACAAGAAACCCTCATGTCTGCATGTGCTTATACCTATTTATATATTTTCACTAAAAATTACCATTGTCAACTCTTTTTTGACATTCCACTTCCAACAACAGTTGCTGTGACAGCTCCTAGAACAGCCTCAGCCCCTCAGCACCCAAGCCCAGCAGCCACATGGATGCAACATGCCTCATGGATTAAACAAACAGCCAACAACCACACAAAAAACTTCTAATTTTAAGCACACCTAGGTGCTTCCCATAGAGGAAAGGGCTGTAGGGTATCACCAGGCAGTGAGGGGAACCCCTGGCTCCAGCTCCTCTGAACGCAGGACTACGGCAAGCCAAGAAAAGCCCAAGATCCCACAGGCTCCCAGCCTACAGGGAAGCTGAAGGCAAAGTCCATCTGCCAAGACACACTCGCTGCTCCCAGTCTGCAGGCAGACACCCCCATGCAGAGCTCTGCACCCATCTTCACTGACTTTGGATATCTGAAATACCCAAAACCACCACTCTTGGGCTGGTTTGCTTTGGGGTTGGGTTGGTTTGGAGTTGGGGGAAGAGGTTGAGCTCTTTTTGTCCTAGAACTTCTCCTGATTATACAGAGCATCCAAAATCTCAGAAAGCAAGGAAAACATCTGCTGAAAAATTTCTCCAAGTGATGTTCTGCACTTAAGGCAAGGCAGTCCTGCACAGTGCTGCTAGTGCAAAGACATGTCATTTGTTACTTCAAAAGTCAGGGTGAGCATTCTTAAACCTCGGAAAACATTAAGTCACAGCACAGGGACCAGGGCAGTGTGAAATAGGCTGTAGGTTTGACACAGCTGCAAGGTTGCATGCAGAGTTGAAAACTGTTTCTGTGATCTGTGCTGCTAGTAGTTAGTCCTCAGCTGTGAGAGAGGAAAAAGACAGCAGGAGTCACAGCTGAGATTTGGTGGGAGAAGCACAATGAGAGAGAGTTCAGAGCCAGAATGCTTTGCTGTCACGGGAAGGCTCTGCAGCCTCCAATCACACCACACTCCTCCCCAGCCTCAGCAATGCTCTGAGGTGGTAAGAGGAACAATTTCTGCATCTTGCAATGCCAATACCCTAAGAATCAGAACCTTCTCACAAATCCACCAGCACCTTCGAGTTGTCCCACCCACCCTACTGCTTTAACACTGCTTTTTGTTTGCCTTGCAACAAAACCAAAACCAACTTAACCCTAATGCAGGAAACACAGAGCACCAGTTTACAGACACTGCTCCAAGAAGAGGATCCCACTTCCTTCTGATGCCAGAGCCAGCTTACAACTGCAGGAACACTCAGCTCATTTCCAAATTTCAGCATTTTGAGCAGTCAGTAAATTCCACACAAACCACCTAAACTGCAAGCCTCAGGCTTGCCACTCAGAACAGACTGCATAGCTACTCCCCAGAACAGCAAACACCTCTGCTGTTAACAGATGCTTTTACTCAAAGGAGTGGACAACAATCCCCTCACCCAGATCACGCAAAACACACAGCCCAGTTACTACTGAAGCAATCCAGAACCCACTAACAGCTCAGCCTGGCAAGGATGGGGTTTGGGTGCCTGTCTCAAGCTCTGGCCCCAACACAGTGCTCAGAAGCCTTCATTAGCAGGATGTCCTGGGATAACCACACCAGTACCTTGCACCAAACAGTGGCCACGCTAAGCACACTCAACAGTGACTCCAAATCAATACTCCCCCAGCACCCACCCCATAACCTGGGGAGGAGCAACCCCATCCACCAGTATAGGTTAGGGGCAGACCTGTACCCTTCAAGAGTAGCCTTGAAGAGAAACATCTTGGAGTCCGGGTGGACAGTAAGCTGACCACGAGCTGACAGCATGCCTTTGTTACCAGGAAGGCCAGTGGTATCCTGGGGTGCATTAACAAGCGTGTGGACAGTAGGTCGAGAGGTCACCATCTCCCTCTACTGTGTCCTGGTGAGGCCACATTTGGAGTACTGTGTGCAGTTCTGGGCTTCCCAGTTCAAGAGACACAAGGAACTGCTGGAGACAGCCCAGCAGAGGGCAACGAAGATGATTGGAGCCTGGAGAAACTTTTAAAAGGAAAGACAGAAACAGCGGGGCCTGTTTAGCCTTGAGAATGAGGAGACCTGATCCCCACCTATAAATATCTGAAGGGTGGCTGTAGGGAGGATCATACCAGTCTGTTTCCTGTTGTGCCCAGTGACAGGGCAAGGAGCACTGGGCACAAGCTGGAACATAGGAAGGTTCATTCAGAAATAATGAAAAACTTCTTTCCAGTGCAAGTCCCAAAGTCCTGAAACAGGCTGCCCAGAGAGGCTGTGGAATCTCCTTCTCTGGACATACTTAAATCCCACATGGCTACAGCTTTGTGCAATGTGCTTCAGGCAGCCCTGCTTTGGTGAGAGGTTTGAACTTGATGACCTAGCCCTTGATGATGGTACGGTACCTTCCAACTGAAGAACTGTGATTGTTAACACAAGCCTGGTTCACCAAAAAAACCACCCATAGGACCCATGTAGGACCTGGGCGCAGCTCCAGTATTAGCAATACAAAGCCAGGCTTGGAGCATCTCCCAAGGGGACATTAATAGGGTAGAAAACTTGGG
Source organism: Phoeniculus purpureus (assembly GCA_028565055.1). NCBI lineage: Eukaryota > Metazoa > Chordata > Aves > Bucerotiformes > Phoeniculidae > Phoeniculus > Phoeniculus purpureus. Next base: position 20,092 of record JAOXOE010045065.1, on the reverse strand, counting down.
TTTTGTTAAACACAGCTTGATGCCATCCACTGGGTTGGGATAGATGCACCACAGTAAATCACCAATAGTGCATACTCCAACCCATTGCTCCTCACTGTCAACAAGCTCTACATGTAGTGAACATCTTTGCCTTTTGGTTGCACAGAGATCTAAAGTCCAGATTGCAGCTCCCTCCAAAATACAAGGAAGATTACAACTCAGCCTTTGGAAGAGAAAATAGTCACCAGTTGCAGGGAAGCCCTCACCAGAGATCTGTGGTCACACCTGAACTAAGCAAGGACTGCTGTTCGGTGCATTTCTGCCCAGCTGTGCACAACCACTCCCTGGACCAGGTCCAGGCATGAGACCCTAGGGACATGATCACATCAGGGACACAGTGGAATCAGCTCCATTGACCACCATAACCCAGACCAGCAAAATGAGCCTTTCAGACCTCCCAGTATTTTATCTGGAGGAAACAGGGTGTTGTAAGCTCACTGGTGCTGCCCACTAAGCAGGAGACATCCACTTGCACTGAGGCAAGGCAGTAACTGCAAGTTGCACTTGTGAAACAAGTCTCAGCTCTGCCCCACTAGGTGAAGTAATTTCAAGAGGGCAAGCTAGACAGAAAAAACAGCTGAAGCTTGAGCATCCAAGTAACCCTCCCCACACTGAGGTTCACCTTAGCAGATAGGCCACCCAAAACCATTTTGCAGGCTACAGTAATGCAGCAGCCTCACCAGTGTAGCCCTCCCAGTACATCATTACCTGCACACTCACAACTCAGCTCAGACTCAGCTCCCTCCCTTGTCCAACAGCACCCACACCCCATCACTCAATCAGCACAAAGACTCTCCTAGCAGCAAGACCCAACAGAGCTCTAGCCCCTGCTCCCACAGGTCACACCTTCTCTAAAGCTGTGACAACCCAAGGTCTCCCACTGCCAGGGGCAGCAGTTCAAGCCAAGATACAGTTCCACTCCCCAACTTCCAGGCTCAGATAGTCAGAGCACAGAAAAGAGTGTCAGTAGTACTTAAGGGTGAGGTTAAAGATGACCTTGTCCTGCCAGACAGCCTCCTAGAAGTAGCAGCAGCAAGAGGTTTGTATCAGAGCCATCTTCTTCAAAATAGAGGGGTAGAGGTTGCTGGAGGAGGGAGGACAAAACTGTAACCCACAAACCAGCAAAAACACACCTCCCATATTTTCACCTATCTCCTTTGACCACATTTTAGGAAAATACATTATTAAACACAAGATTTTTTTTTTTTTTATTACTAAGTCCACTGGTCATTTACATATTACAGAAAAACTCCCCACATGTCCTTCCCCAGACCACCGCAACAATTCCAGGGGTTGGGTTGCTTTGTTTTCTTTTCAAATGGCAGACAAACCTTAGGACCTGGAGAAGTCATCTTTCTTCACACCCCTTCAAGCTGTGGAATGCCCAACAAGCCATCATATATTTTACTATAGAGTCTGCTGTAAGAGCTGATTACTGACAAAACAACATTGTCAGTGATGAAGGTCTTGCGGTTTACAGATGGATACCGTGCAATTTTTCTCCTACTAAACTAATCAAAATTGCATCGTGATCCACCCGACAACAGCAAAACAAAGCTTACCATACCAGCAAACCTGGGGCACCACAGGCTGAAGACAAGTCCTCCTTTCCTCCACAGGCCGGGACAAGTGCAATACTCTACATATAGCCATAAGTAATGCAACAAATCCCCACCCATGGAGAAACCAGTGCAAGCCATCTTCACCATCTTCCACGGAAAAAGAGGGAGCAGGGAGAAAAGCTTCAAAATCCATCAATGGCCACAGATTCTCTACCACCACAGTCAGTTTTGCATGGATTTGCACAGCAATTTTAGTAAGCTGAGATGCAAACCTGCAAAACTGACTGTAATCAGCACCATCTTCTCCTGAAACTGCCCCTAGCTAGGATGCACTTTATCTAGCAGTACTGTAAGTGCCCACATTACAGTAGGTCTGATTCAAAGCTACCTGCACTATGAGCACTTTGATACTGCTAGGACAAAACTACTTGCCGAGCAACTGCCTTTGGTGAAAAATCAACACTTTAACTAAAATTGTAATCTCTGAGCTAAAGCCAGATGGATGCAGGTTTTTTGGACGTGCAGGCAGCAGCTTGTGCCAGAAGGAGCATTTAGGGCAGTAGATTCTACGCTACTTCACTAACTGCACTAGATGCACCTTAACACAAGAACCAATTTTAACACAGCTCTAACGCAGCCAAACAATCCTGGTTACATCCATGCCCTCCACAACCACCGACTTGCCACAGTAATGCCAGAAGTGCTTATACTGCAGTAGATCCTGAACTCTACCTGCACTGTAAGCACTTTTGCACAACTCAAGGCCCATCACCAAACAGAAAATCTTCTATTCAAAAGGTCTTCTTAATTCAGTGTAGCTAAAGTTTCGCAGAAGCATCTTGACTGAAACACAGGAATCAACAGTACCTGCCAAGAGAGGAGACTAATATTAATGTTGCATAACACAGATACGGGTTTGCTATACAATCTAGAAGATATCACAGAAGCAGAAGCAGGTTCAGAGTTTTGATAAGGCAGTTTAATTGGAATACACCAAAGTAGGAGGAGTTTGCAGCTACTTTTCACTTAATTTAAGGTGAAAATAGCTTTATCAAGTTTTTAATGGCAGTTTAAGAGCACCACAATAGGTATCAAAACATCCTGGCTTCCTGCTCTCCTGCGTTTGATGCGTAACTACAACACATTTTACTTGACCTTTCTCCCCGAGCTCTACCGAGTATCTTGCATCACCCAACCACCGAACCTTTCCCACCCCCTGCAGCATAAGGAAAACCCTTGACACATGATCCCGCGCACCACCACCCCCTACCCTGACCAGATAATGGACTATCTGTACTCCAGATGATACCGTGAGGTGCGAAGCAGCACAAAAGCGCCGGACCCTCCTCGTGGGAGGGAGGAAAAAAAAATAAAAAATATTCTCAAATTTGAATTTCCCTCCGGAGCTGCGCTGACAGAGCCCCGCATTACAAACCTGCCGATGTGGAAAGGCTTTTTGCAGATGCCCGAAGCTACTGCCACACCCCCCCACCCCAGCTTTTCCGCACACTCCAAGTGGCTCCTATACAACTTGAATGGTGCTGAGTGTTTACAGCGGGGAGAGGGAAGAGGGGGGTGTACTGAAGTAGGGCCCCCACCTCCGGCGGGGCTTTATCTCTCCGCGGGCCCACCGTCATCTTCCCCGCACTGACCATCTGCTCGGGGGAGGGGGATTACTCGGCCGCGCTCGCCACGTGCACGGCGCGCCCGCCCCGGGAGCGCAACCGGAGCATCCCTGAGAGCACCGACCGCCGCGGGGCACCGAAGCTTCCCGCGAGGAGTGGGAGGTGGGCGCCCCCGCCACCGGCACCGTCTGGGCGGCCCGACCTGGCGGCGGCGCTGCGGGAGCTGCGCGCCCAGTACGAGGCGCTGGCGGCTCGCAACGTGCAGGCAGCCGAAGACTGGTACCGCGCCCGTTGCGCTCGCCTCCACGAGCGGGCGGCGCGCAGCCAGGAGGCCGTGCGGGCCAGTCGCCGGGAGGCCGGCGAGTGCCGCCGCGAGTTGCAGGCCCGCCTGGCTGAGATGGAAAGTCTGCGCGGCGCGCACCAGTCCCTGGAGAGGCAGCTGCGGGAGCTGGAGGAGCGGCACAGCGCCGAGGCAGCCGGGCTGCAGGTGAGCCGGGCCCCGCCGGGAACCCGCACTGCCCCCGCCCCCTCCCCGGGGCATCGGGCAGCCTCCTCTCGGGCATCGTGTCCCCAACATCCTCCCCCGGGTCTATGTGGCACCGGGCACCTTTATACCATGCAGCCTCCACGTCACGTAGCACCGGCACCTCTGCCTCAGCGCAGCCTCTCCCCTAGTCCACTGCACCGCCGAGCAGCTCCACCGCATGTAAAACCCCGCAGCGTAGTTCTTCTATACTCTGCAGCAGCACCGCCCGCAGCTCTGTGCAGTACTGGTCTCCCCGGCCTGATGTGGTGCTCTCCTCGCACCGTGCAGCGCCCCGCTCTCCCGTGCTGTGCTGCGCTGCATGTAACATCTCCTCCCCGCCCCCTGCCAGCCACCAGCACCACACGGCACCGGCCCCCTCTTGCTTTGTGTGGTACCCATCCGCGCAGGGGCAGTGCCTCAGTAGCACTGCGCAGCGCCAAGCACTCCTGCAACTTTCCTCCTCCCCATGGCACGGGTTGTCTGTGCTCTGACCAGGGCACTGCCTGCCGCCTCCAACCCTTTATCCAGAACCCCACAGGGCAAGTTTCATGGGGACAGACAGGTCAGGACACTCCAATCAACTCCTTCCCAGAGGAGGCATTACTGCATGTGGCAGCACTGTTCAGGACTTGGCCCCTGTCCCTTAAGGGTCAGCTCCAAAACTGCCCACATATTCCCAGTTGTTGTGGGCAATTCCTCGAAGCTGTCTGACCAGGCTTGGCTCCTTGCCCTGGCTCTTGGCACCTGCACTGCAGAAACTGGAGCTCTGCAAGCATTAAGGCTGATTTTTGCAGCCAGATCCCAGCATCTCTTGTGTCTCTTGTGACTCACATGGGGCAGACACTAAGTGCTCCATATCTCTTAACCACAGCATTACCACATTTTCTTACTACAGGGAAATGTTCATGATTTATAATAAAATAAATCCTCGGATTGTTCAATTACACGGCTATTAAATGACCTGTGGTTTCTAAAGCTGTTTCCTTCTAAATACTGAAACAACTGCCTTATGTCATACCTGAAGGACGTTGTTATTTCACATCCAGGTAACACCTTGTCATTCTCAAGGCTAAATTTTGCCTGTCTCTCCAGAATTCGTGACTGTAGCTCTAAGCTATTTGCAATCTTTCTGAATAGTTGATGACTTCTTCAGCAAATATAGTGAAAAAAGGCAATGTGCAATATTTCCTGTAGGAAAGGATTTCACACAGTGAGCTTCTTAAATAGCCTTGGTGCCACGTGAAAAGAGAGATTCTAGAAACAACCTAGCAATTGCAGAGAAAACTGAGTTAAACAGCACCACTACTGAAATTGCTTTAGCAATAGCACAGCAGCAATTTCCAATGTGACACTCAGGATCTGTGTTGGGTGTCACAATCCTTAGAAATCTTTTGAGCAATGTGAATGTACTGCAGCTAAATAATTTCCCTGGATGCAACCGGTGGAAAAGGCTGGAAGCATCTCTTAAAAGAGAAGATTCAATTTGTTGAGCTTTTAAAGTGTTCTCTCAGACGGCTAAAGTGGAGCCATGCCTTTGTATTTGTAGGCTATCCAGTCCAATGTGATATACTATGTGAAAGCTTTAGTTCCCTCTCAGAGGCACAGCTCCATGTGGCTCTCTTACTGTGGGAGATGGTCAGGGCAGTACAGGTCAAAGCAGAGACCCCAAGAATGGCCCATAAAGCGTCCCAAGGCAGGATGTATCCAGTTAATTTGACTATGAGATGATGTCCCACATTCAGGATGAGCTGCTTCTCCAAGGGTCTCTGCTCAGACTGGTCTCACTGCATCAGATTCTGCACAGCTCCTGCTCCTTTTGGGCAGCTCCATGGCTTGTTGCTGTTTCTGCACTGTGCACAAACAGGACATGAAGTGGGACAGGATAGGAATGAAGACCGGTACAAGATGGGGAAGATGATGTAGTATGACAAGGCTCACTGGCTGGGAATGGAAGACCTGGAAGCAAGCACAAAGGCCCAGCTGTGGGAGGGTGTGCAGGACAGCAGGCATTGGCAGTGGCGATTGCAGGGCTTTGCAGGCAGGGCTGCGTCATTGTTGACTTAAATGTAAACTGCTTACTCATTCCTGCTCCAAGTCACGCTTCTCCAGTGGCACACTAGGGCAGCTGGCAGTGGGAAACCATGTAATGGGGAAGATCTCTTTTGGAGTGGGTTTCACAGCTTTCAGGCTGCTGCTTAGATACCTGTATGCACATGGGAGAAAACCAGGCTGCTTGTTTTCTGACAGTAAAACAGAAAACAGACTAGGCTCCTTTGTTAGCAGGAGAGCTGGCCTCAGACAACTCTGCATCACAGGCAGGACCAGAGGTCGCAGCCATAGAGGGGGAAGCTGATGGGGAAAGCTAGAAGAATGTAGCTGTCCAGCTGAGCATGCTGGCTCTGCACTCAGTCCCTGCATTCAGAGCTCCCTACACTGGGACTTTGAGACATTTTCTGAGGAAAGTGTCAGCCAGCTCTATCCTGCTGCCCTGGCAGCACCTCTCCTTCCAAACCTTAAGCTTCCCCAGATGTAGACTTCAACCCTTCTCTAGACACTCACTCCAACCATGGGCTGCTGCAGTGCTGAGTATTCTTGTTTGTTCCACTGAGCCACTGCCTCTGCTTTGAAGTTTAAGCCCAGAACTTTCCATCTCTTCCCAGCAGCAATTCCTTTCCTGCTGTATCAGCCTGCTTCATCTCCAACAGCACTGCGAGGGGCTCCACCACCCTCTCCACCTTAGGTCCTGTTACTGTGGGAAACTATAAATCCATCAATGTCTAAAGGTTCCCCCACCATGCACACTCACCAATTGTTCCTGGTGCTCTGCCTGTTTCTTCATCTCTATTAGCATGAGATTTCATGGTTCCAATCTCCTGGTGAGATGTGCCATTGTGGACAAACTGACCATTAGTTTCCCTGTGTCTGCACTGAGCAAAGCAGAAAACTCATGAGAGGTCCCTGCTCTGAAACACAGCCCTGAGCATCCTTGCCTTTGCAGGACACCATTGGGCAGCTGGAGGATGACCTGCGAAACACCAAAAACGAGATGGCTCGGCACTTGAGGGAGTACCAAGACCTGCTTAATGTCAAGATGGCCCTTGATATTGAGATAGCTGCCTACAGGTAAGGCTGATCTGACCCTGCTTTCCCTGGCCTTCTCCCAAACTCAATCCTCTGACCTCATCAGGCACAGAAAATATCCGGACACATGCTCAAGGAGCAACACCACTGCACTGCTCATTTCCCCTGCCTGGACCTGTCATGCTCCTGCCTGGGGAGCAGCCACAGCTCCATGTCACACCTTAACCTTGCAGCTGTGAACTGTCTCCCAGCAGTCCCAGAAGTAGTGGCTTTTAGTGGGGACTGTTAGAGTTGGAAACTTACCTCTCTTGCAGAGCTGAAGTAGATATTAAAGGCAGAGTCCTGCTGGTTTGGGATTTTATTTTCCTAGTGTTTCTGGAGGGAGAGGAAGGAGCTGGTCTCATGTACCCCAAACTGCAAAGTGCTCAAAACATGATTGACCAAACCATGTGATTTTGCACCAGTTCTGTGGTGCAGTGTAACCTGACCAATGCAGGATCCAATGCCTTGGAATGCTCAGACTTGCTTGCAGGTCACAGGGCAGCCTCAAGCTTTACAGATATTTCACGTGACCTGTCCCCAGACTAACCTCTTCCCTTGTGATGTGTTTGCAGGAAGCTGCTGGAGGGGGAGGAGACCCTCTTCAACATGGGAAGCACCAGCATTTCAGCACTCAATCCTAGCTCCAACCCCACTTACTCCTTCCAGCCAAGAGGCCTTAGTTCCTCTACTCTGTCCTTCAAAGAGGAAGACCAAGGAGAAGTTATTAAAGTGACCTCTAAAATAAGCAGCAGGGCTGAGGTGATCCAGGGAACCATAACCTCTGCCAAGAAAAGAGGGGGCTTAAACCTTCCTGAAGGAATCATTGCAAATGCAAAAATGTAACCATCTTGCATTTGAAGGGGAACAGTCTCCACTCGGTCTTTAAATTGCCCTTCCAGGCACAAAGATGCACTGGGCTGAAGGAAATGTGACCCATCTGGGGACCCAACCTAGGGCCAGCTTCCTCAGGGGTCCTGCCATGCAGAGGCCGAGCTTGACACACTGCTCCCTTTTAAACAGGGTGGAGACATGGGCAGGTAGCTAGATGCATGTTGGTCATTGTTTTGGTGACACAGTGGACTCATAGCACTCACCATCCATCCCTCCCCTTTCCAGTGGTAGGCAAGGGAGAGATGGCTGAGACTGCTGCTCAGCCAGCTTTCCAGGGAGGGGAGAAAGAGCAAAGAAACAGGTTTACTATAACTAGTTTCCAAGGACACAGACTTTAATCTACTATCCAAATCCACATATAGTCAAAATTCCCCACTCCTCAAGCTGTAGCAATCCAGTCCTAATCCCAGAAGCACAGAAATAGCCATACTGGACTGCAGACACACCTGTCTGGTCTATGAGCCACATATGGTTTACAACATAAGGAATGTTTGGAGGTTTTTTTTTGTCCTGACAACTCTGGTTTTCAGCAGCATTAATCCAGCCAGGCACATGGGGTTTGCTAGCAGCAGGACAGGGAATTGATGCATTGGAGGGGAAGGCACCACCACACCACAGGCACACCACCTCGTCTGGTATTGCTGGCTCCTAAATGTCAGGGTCTGCAGGGTCCCTCATTTGGCTGCGCAGTTATCACATGAGAACCCCATGCTCACATCAGCATTGTGCCCCAGCCAGCACTCGGGAGCTGCAGGACTCAACACCAGCCCAAAGAGCATCCTCATCTCTGCTCTAACTGTTCCAACATGTGCCAAATTCAATATAGGATCTACAACTGTAAGTTTCCTTCAATGCCTTAAAATTGTCAACAATCGCTTTTGCAAGAGCCAGAGACTCCATGTGTGTGTATGTGTGCTGCGTGTCAGTGCTCTGGCAAGGCTGCTGTCCCTTGCTGCCCTCGTGGTGGTGCCAGAGTAGTTCCTGGAACCAGCAAATAAACAGTTTATTTGCTTGCACTCTTTCTTCTTCTATTGTAAGGCACAATAATTAAAAAGAAAGAAGTAGTTATGTGGATCAAACTGGGCTGTTTTGTCTTCTTTGCTGCTGCTGTGCCTCAAGAGTACACCTTGTTGTCTGGTCCACAGCCAGTTCGGTCCCCATCAGCCCCTCCAGTCTCCTGCAAAGTCTCTCCTTGGTCTTGGGGTGCAGCTGCCAACCTCTGCTGTTGGGGCTGTAAGGCAAAGCTGGTCCCACTGATGGCAGCACGGCATGTCAGGGTCTTGCCCCACCTGTTTGTCATAGTGGCCCAGCTGTCTGGCTGAGGAAACAAGGTCTCCTTTAGCCAGGCACATGCTCATTTTTCCAGAAAACAAAGGCTGAGGCTTTGATTTGCATCACACCCCTGACAGTTCAGTCCCAAGATACCATTTCTCCTCCACGTGTCCTGCGTGCACATGGATTAGAGTTAGCCTCTTGACCTTCACAAGTTAAGGAAGGTAAGTAGTTTATGCAATAGCAGATGGCAGAAGCAAGGGTACATCCACCTCCCAAGTAAACCCAGCAGTTAAAGGTATCCCCATAGCTGGTGTGGCCAGCACTGGCATCTGCCCATGCTCTGCCAGGGATGTGCTTGTAGAGTGGCACATGGCAGGGTAGCAGGGCCTAGAAGGAACAGGGGCCAGCTTCCCATGGGGTGGCCATGTGGACAACACGCTGTCTTACTGCCTTGTCATACCTCTTCATCACAATGTGCTCCAGAGGCCCAAGGACATGGTGTGACTGTCACTGCTATCACTGCAGGCCAGGAGTAGTGCCGCCACTTCCCTTGACCCCACCACACTGATAACCTCCATTCCCTGGTGAGGCTGCTCACTATGGGGTGATGCAGACCAGGGAAGGCAGCCCTGGGGGCAGGCAAAACAAAGAGCACCTTCTGGAGACAGAGGAGGGGGCTCATGGCATGGTTGGGGTAGCACATCCCCATCAGCAGCTCCCAGCAAAACAGCACAGAGCAATCCAGTATGCACAGACAGAGCTTGGCAGCACCCCCAGAGTTAATTCCAGGGCACTGGAGCATTAAGCAAGGACCAACCAACCTCCAAATATCCCCCAGCTCAGCTGTCACTTAGGGAATGCAAACACACAGTACTGTTTCCAAACCGTAGGGGAAATAAGAGGCAGATGTGACTGTGCAGCTAATGTAGTAGATTCTGAACCTCATATACCCTCCAGCACTGCTTTCCTTCTGTCCCCTGAGTGCAAACAGCCTGATCTGCCCTTTATTCCCAGCACAAGCCTCTGTCAGGATTCCTGCTTGCTCAGCTGGCTGGATCTTGCAGTGAAGCTAAGAATTTTAATTTGGTGGTACCAGTGGGGAGGGGTTGCAGTCATGGAGGAGGACAAAGGAGCTGGGAGGAGAATGAGGTGCTCTTTTTGAAAACATCTGCTTTGCATGGGCCACCTCCAGAGATTTCCTACATTTCTGGGGCTCTGCAGCACTTTGATGGTCTCTCATGATGTTAACCTCCAGAAGTGGTAGAGGGGCAGCAGGTAGGAAAAGGATAAACCAGACAGGACAAACAGGCATTTAGGGTATACCAGAAAGGATGAGAACCTTCTACTTTTGACAGCCTCTTTGCTGGGTTCTGTCCCTGTGATCTTACAGGATCTGAGCTGGAAAATCAATATCCCTGACACTAGCATGTGATTGACCAACCCTATAAGTAATCTTCCAAGGGCTGAGGATGAGCAAAAGCCCTTGCAGAAGTGGGTTTATGTTCCTGAAGGCCAGAGCCCAATCACACATGCTGTGCAGCAAGGGAAGAGTTCCCAAAGTGGTGTCAGGACACCCTGCTCTGCAGCAGCCTCCCAGCCACCCATGTCCAGCCTCTGGCTGCACTATCTGTGCTGTGGGACTCCAGCATCTCAGTGCAGACACAGCTCCTGAGAACAGCTTGCTCCAAGCATCCAAGGGGCTCAGAGAAGTGATTGCTTAGTGTCCAATGCACACATGTTGAGCCTCATTTGCAAAACTCCTGGGCTCCAGCTGGCTGTCACTGTTAAGTGAGAAGGCTGAACTTCTCATGGAATGACTATGTGATGGCGTGTGGCCCCTTTTTATGCTAAGTGAGGTGCATGTCCACACTCTCACCATCTTTAGGAGAAAAGCACTGACAGCAGCAAGGGTCAGGCCCGGTTCAGCATGATACCACTCTGACCTCTGGCTATCTTCATCCAGGCCTCCCTTTCTACCATTATCTTCTTTGGGGTGACTCCTTCCACTTGCCTGTTTATACGCACCTGAAGGCTTCTACTGCAGTGCACTAATGTGGAACAGGGCAATACATCCCCCTTTGCGGTCCCATCTTTCTTACTGGGCTAAACACCAAGGCTGCCAGAGCAAAGGAACAAATCACACTGCAGATACTTAAAGATTTATAGCTCTTCAGAACACTGACCTCTCAGATAAAAGGCAACTGCAGACAGACTGCACCATCAGCTTGGGAAAAAGCAGAGTGGCCATTTCTCCATTATGCTGTGCTATTTTCATTGTTACGCTAGGTGGAACTGCAGCCTCCACATAGGAATGCAAACTTCCACCACAGGAATGGCTGGTTGTTTTTTTTTTTTTTTTTCCCCTTGATGGGGATACTGGCCCATGCACTGTGCAGCTGTACTTTGGGGATGTCTGGCTGTGCTCATTTTATTATTGCATAGGTGAGATGGGACAGTCTGTGCAGCCTGCAATGCTGGCTAGGGTGAACTGAGGTCATGCTCCTGCTGCTCCAGTGATGGAAGGGCCTTATTCTCATAGGGATCCTGGAACGAAGTCTTTTTCTTTTCTGGATGTTAGACAACAACTATGCTAAGATGTATAGCTCCTTAAGAGCAGAGAGAGTCACTGGTCACAGAGAAGTTTTGCTGATGATGCTTGTCCAGAGTTCATTAAAGAGTAAGCCTAAGGAAAAACACCCAAGTAAAAAACTCCAAACTTTTTCCTTGGTAGGAATGCAACATCTCCTTTTCCAAACTGTGAAGGAATTCTGTCATTCATAGAAGGAATCAACAGATAATTCAGGGCAAAGTCTCTTCCAGCACATCTGGCTGGATTCATCCAGCTGTCACATTGCTACGTGTCAGCACAGAGGTCTCCTGAAGAACTACTTCCTCCTTCAGTGAGTAATCTAAAAAGCCTCAATGCCAGCAACTGAACAGACGTGTCTGACTGATCAAAAGTCTGCATCAGAGAGGTCTGAGACTTCAAAGCAAAGTTCACACCAAAATGAGAGAACATGCAACAAACCTGTGCTGCCCCAGCCGATTCCAGCAGAACCAGAAGGACTGCAGAGCTGGGGTTTCCAACTGTGTGGACGAAGGCATGCACCCAGAGCTTGTGCTGGGATCTTCATCCAAAGATGGTCTTCGTCCAATTAAACTAGAGAGGAAGCATCAACTCTGTGAGAAACTACTATATTCTTGTGAAAGTATTACGTACTGCAATGACACTCTGCCCCCAAAACTGACTGATCTGCTGGAGCTTGGCCATATCGTCCCTACCACAGAGGAGGAACAGTGTTCATGCCAAACACAGACATACCTGCTTAGATGGAAAAGAAATACCCAAACGATTTCAGCATGCAATTCCACAGCCCTAGGCTGTGAACATCAGTCCTGAAACAACATAAGACACCACAGTCTGTTCATATCACAGCAGGGCCAGCCCAACTCCTTTGCCTTTGGACAGAGAGGCAGCTGCTGGCTGCTTGAATCCCAGGGAGCACATGAGAAACAAGTTCCTGGCTCCCTCATGCCTGGATAAGCCTGGTAAATGCTCTGACACACACACAGACAAATACTCCAAGAAAGCATGTGGTCTGTAAGAATAAGCTGTTCAGAGATGTAATTTGGAAAAGCTGAGGTCAGCCTGAAAAACAGTCTGCACTGAGGCTTAGAACACCATTACGTTTAAGCAAATTTTCAATGGAAATGTGATCCACCCCCCTGCAACTTCCAGACACGAGGCACCTCATTAGCAAATTCTTAGTCTAGCAAAGAGGCCTGAGAACTGTATGAATAAGACTTTCTGGCAATGCTTGAAGCAAGTCAAAATGTTTCAGCAAGTCAAGATATCTATGCTAGGTTTGTTAGTAAACAAGGATTAGAGGATCATACTCTTCCAGTAACTTTTATGCTCATCAGCTTAAATCCAGATGCACTGGAAAGAGAAGGTGGTCTCAAAAGAGACTCAAGCTTCATAGAAACAGGTGCACACGTGAAGAGCACTGACTGATGGAAAAGCTGAGTTTCTATTGCTAAACACCAGATAACCCATTCAGAGAGCAGAGACTGAATGCCCTCACCACCAGGGCCAACTTCATTGTGTGCTCATTTACAAACACAAGAGAAAGCTTCAAAAGCAAAAAAATCCCAAAGCAACCCAGAACAAAATAAACTTTAAGTTGTTCACTACTTGTTTCTTACAAGTGTTACCAGGTCTCCTACACTCTCATTCATGACGGGATCTCACTAGTAGGCTGTTAATTGTCTGCTCTCTCATAGCCAGCAGTAGCATGGAGGTCACTCACAGAGCACTTCATAAAAATTACTGCTCTGGATGGACAGAGCTGAGAAGTGAAGAACCTAGCTCACGGTCATACAGCAAGTGAAGGACACCTGAGAAGAGAATGCCAGTACCCCTGCATTCAGTTCACACACTCACACGTGAACACCACCACTGTTCCGGTTCTGTTTGTTGTGGTTTATTGCCATCATTAGGCAAAATGTTTTCCTACATCCCATGAAGAAGAAAGAGGAGATAGCAGGTTCTTGTGGAAGGTATTGGACTTCTTACCTGATGAGTTCTTACCTTTCAGTCCCAGGTAGATACAAGAAAGGACATGCTGGTCTAGCATTTAACATGAGCACTTCTGTCACCACCAGATACAGAAAAGCTTGCTGCAAGCAGTGCACTCTGAGCACATCATGGCAGTTTCGGAACAACTGGTTGCCTTCCAGCACCACATAAAAAGGGCTCCCAGGCAGCTCTCCCAGGAACACACTATTTTTCTCAATTTCTGCCAAGTCCACACCACTCAATTTTCTACTGTTAATTTTTTTCCTTGGAAGAAAACAGACATTTTAAGATTTCATTTCCCAACAGTCCTTTTTACCAAACAATTAGAAAACAGAAGCTTTATTTTCCATTGCAGAAAATGTTTCTTTTGCAGATCACAGCTGTTTTGACACAAATACATTGGTGTTGCACCAAATCAAAACCCAATAAAGATGGTGACACAGGTACAGCAAGAATTTTGCTGCAGCAGAGTAACAAATCAATATTGCTAATTCCACCTGAGGCAAAGTGCATTTATATCTCAAAACCAATAAAATCTAACTCATTCAGTGATTAAACTTCTTCCTGTGGCAAACTTCAGAAGCCTCAGCAAACGTAAATATCTATTGGTTCATTCAGCAAGGGTCTCAAAGATTATGTTAGTAAAATGCAACTTACGATCACCTTGCTGCTTCTCTTTGTGCTGAACTATTCAGGGATACAGAAAAGGGGTAGAAAAAGCAAATAAAGAGCATAAGTGATGGGCAAATATCATCTGTAATGCTTTCTCCATCCCTCAGCAAGTATCTATCACAGCAGAACAAGTGTATTTTAAAGTACCTGAACATTCAGGCTGGCACCTGGTACACTCTATCAAGCATGCAGCATACTAGAAGATTCATGTGGACAGTCTGACCTCTCCTTTTTCTTTTAAAAGGGATGTAATCCATAAAAACTCTTGTCTCTATTAAGAGGCTCCCTTTCAACTACTGGAGTGACATTCCTCCCCATTTGTACGGTGATTCCCTGAAAAGAAATGAATCAGTCTACTGTTAGATAACCTTGAATGATTTTTCAGTAAAGCTCATTGGTTGTTTTGCATCTTTGGGAATAAGTGCCAAGGGTTCTACTTGCTCACGTGTGCCAGTCTGATGGCAACACAGGTCAAGGCTGGTGCATACTGGTGTTCAGAACAGAAATGACAGATACACTGTCATCACAGTGCTCCTCCATTTAGAGGGCACAGACATTTCACTGGCCTTTTGAACCTTACCTGTACTAAACACAAATAACACAGGCAGAACACAGCCAAAATGACTCTACGCTCATTACTTGACTGTAGCTTGATTCTGCATTTATAAGAACTCTTGATACTGGGGCCCACCATCTCCCCTTACTGGGAATTAGCAGATCTGTAAAGCAACTCAGAATTGTGCTGCAATACAAGTAGTATTTAATTAACATCTGAATCAGCTGCTAAGTAGGTGACCAGAAAATAAACCCAGAATTATTTCATGTGAAGAAACAGTAGCAACTGTAATGAATGAGTCTAAGCACACTGTCCCTCACTTCCAGAGCTCAAAGCTGGCACATCTCCCATGAAGGCAGAGATGCCAACCCATAGATGGCCTGTTGTTACAGAAGCTTTTCTATCATCAGGACCAAAGAGTGATTGGAGGAAATCCAAGGTTAAAAGGAGACCAACAGAAATAGAATAGCAGCAGGAGAGCTGAAAGACGATTGGCACATTTCAAAGCAAGTGGACTGATTATGCAGGAAACTACACAGTCGACAGATCAGCCTTGGCAACAGCCAAAGGTCACCCCGCTGCACGCTGACTTGCCCCACGGGGTTCTGCAGGTGCTGGAGAACAGATAAAACTTCAGTGCCTTCAGGGTATGCTTTAAGGGGAAAGACAGCAGGATATTCAGCCAGCAAAGTGAAGCCAAGAATATGCTTTCTGAAGGCGACTGAGGAAGAAATAAAGAGAGGAGGAAATAAATCAGAAATAACTTGTCACTAAGCATTTATACCAAAATATTACAGGCAATGGATCCTCAATTCTCCTCATTAAGTCACTAAAAGAATGGAGTAAGTAATCTTGACCTTCTGCATTTTAGCATGCCATTTATCCTACAGAAGACCTCTTCAAATGTATTTGAAAGGGTATTTGGAATGCCTTTTGTTTAAAGAAAACAAAACCCCAAACCAGACACTGATGCTGACACCAGAGCCAGTGGCAGCAGCGTCATCTTGATGCTGAGTCAGTAGTATCACAACATAACATTAATTTGGATTAACTGTCAGCTTACATCTAGCTATTAAACTTTGCAAAGGGCTTATTTCCCTTGCGCAGACATAAATTCAGGTCTGGTAACTTTTTTCCAAGCATAGTTATACACAGAAAACAAACTTGTGAGTGGTAATTAAATGGGAAGTGGCAGTACGTCCTGTAGCCAGCTTCCTTGCACACAGCCAGGACAGTCAGTGCAGCATGCAAAGATTCAGTTCACAGGGGACTCAGTAACAACAGCCATAAACACAAATGAAGATAATCCAGAGGTGCTTTAACAAAAAGTTGTATATATTGACAAAAAAAGGCATCCTGTAACTATACAGAATTATTTATCTTGTAGCTGTGTTGCAAAAATAATTTTGACATCTTTACTGAGCCATTTCTTACTGAAATCCTCATTAAAAGGCGAGTCCCAGAAATTCCATGTAACTCCAACTAATAATACCACAGTTAACTCCAATGGAGATTCTGGTATCAAACCATTCTTCAACATTCAAATTCTAAATTGAAATTTGTCATTTTAATAACCCCTAAGCACATCCAGCAGTTTCAATATCAACTGGTATAATTTTGAGGCTGACATGATGTAGGAAGCATGGAAATACAAGAGCTCAAGTTTAAATCTGCTAAAATAAAGTTTATTGTACTGTTACAATATATAATCTTTTATCAACACAAGTCACAAAGTGTGTACAAAATAATCTCATTTTCTGCTGCATTTTAAACACTACTTTTATACAAATGCTAAGGGTAAAATAGGAATTTGTAGCTAGAAAGGGGTTTGTTACATTTTTTTAAAAACAACACAGTATTTACTTCAAACAAGACTGTTTTTTTCTTTAGGGTGTCATGTTCACAGACAAAACTGAACATCTACTGTTGAGACCTGAGGAAGGATTCATGAAAGCTTTCTTTAGACAAAGGATATCAGTCCACTTATGTTGACAGTGAGCAAGTGCATTTGTGCTAGCTGAGGTCTCCTCCCCTGCCCTGCCCTGCCCTGCCCTGCCCGCAGAGAAGGGAGGGAGCCTGGTGCCTAACAGCAGCTTTCATGAATCCCCACACTGATGACCCAAGTGTGCAGCAAGACTGTAATACAGAGGTCTGGTTTATTAACGATGTACAAGAAGCCATGGAAATCTTAAACAGAAAAAAACTGGAAGTATTACAGTTGCCACAAAACCTTAGTATTTGAGTATGTTAAAATTAAACTTACCTAATGGCCTGTGTGAATCTGGTAGGAACAGGCAAGTATTGCATTACTCCTGGTCTCCACTACAATGCACTGATACACACTGGAAAGTGGTCAAAGCTACCATCTGCACAAGTGCTAGAAAGACATGTGTTACAGTGAAAGGAGTTATGCTCCTGCCAGGCAAGTCAGTTGATAGATTTTTACCTGACAGCAAAATCAGGCTGACTGAGTATTTTACACACAGCAAGCAGGTAGAAAGAGATGCTACTTTTTATTTTCTCATGCATAGTTTAACCAGCTTAGAGCCAGCTCATCTCCACTGAGATTAGAGATGCATGATCCACCATTTGGTATAAGCCAAATTACCAGCAAATATATTTCCAGTGCAAACAAAATTGTTTTTCTCCAAGAAAAACCAACTACATTTAATGCTACTTCTCAAAGACCTAACTTACAACACGTTATTTTATATCTATTTCGGTCTGCATTTCTGAAGTTCTCTTCCTGTCCATGTCACATCCGAAGACAGATGATCACTTTGAGGCATGAGTGTCTCCTCCCCAGAATAGATCATACTGCTCATTGAAGATCATCCCTGAGAGCGCTGTTCCAGCCAGACATTTACAAAGCAAGAAACTTAGAGGAAAAAAGGCTGTTTGCCCTATGAGATCTTGTGGGTTTAGAAAGTAAAACAAGGCAGCTACTCTGAGTGTTTCAATTCCCTGAGCTGAGTGAAATCTGAAGACCGTAATTAGTAACACAAAGCATAACAACATCCATAGCTGTATTTACAGAAGCTGTAATTTTTTACGGTGGTAAAGTGAGACGTGAAATTACAAGCATACAGCAGTTAATTCCTTTTACTTTGCTTCCTGTCACCGGAAGTATGATGCTCTTCTTTGGTGTGAAACAGCAGTGAAGAAGCTTGATGACTTTAGACTCTTCCACATTCTGATGTTCTAGCAATCTTTTAAGTTACAGTTAGCGGAGATACTACCAGGCCATAGCGAAGTACAAGCAAGCCATCCTAGAGAGAAGAGAAAGAAACTATCACCACACCACTTTACCTTCTCTGTGAGGCATTTCCATCACCACTCTGTATGACAGTCACTGTGAGGCAGAACTTGAGCTTCAATCTCAGTCACTGCTTTCTACCATGTTTCTTATGGATAGCGAAGGCAGCTTTGAAATATTAAGACAAAAATTTATAAAATACTTATATATCCCTCTTCTCTTTTAGACAAAAGAAGATGTTAAAGAAAGTGAAATTCGGTACCCTTGTCATTTTTAAACTTATAAAGGAATTTTCTCATCTTGATGCAACAGGCTCCCATGCACAACTCATGCTGCTTTCCACGTGATACTGTGGTGCAGAAAAAAAAAAATCAATTAAGTCATTCTAGAAGTTGCTGCCAAATGCTGTACTGGAAGAGCCCATACTACCTACTACTACACCATATTTATTAAGTAACAAAGGATTAAAAAAATTTAATTAAATCTAGTATTTTATTAAGTCATGTTTCTCCTCTTCACCTGTGAAACAGGAGGCTTCCTGACCCATCAGTCTTACTTATGTCACTTAGTTTGCACACAGCTGGTGAAAGGTCTGGCACTTAGTCTGCTTCCACTGCTAATCCACCGGGCATCTGACTTGTTGCATTAGACCTACGTATATGGACAGGTTTCATGGAAGTTCCATGGAAGTTCCATTAGAAGTTCTAGATGACATGCTAGAACTTCTAATGTATTTTGATCCTTATGTTTTTGTCTGTTAACATTCAGGACATAAGATAATGCAGGTTCAAATTCATTCTGTGTGAGAGGGCACACCAGCACATTAAAAACACAAAAACTTCAGCAGAAGACACAAAAACCAGCACAAAAAAATCTTCAGTTACAGTAGAAAATACTAAGCAAGTCTAAATTCAGTGTTTTAGAAGAATATATATATATATACACACACACACTTTAATTAAGCAACAGTTTGTTATCCATGTAAAAATGCTTTTGACTGGTTAGTGTTGACTCAATGTCTCATTAAAAAAATAAAAACTCTGAGCCACTTCGTATTGGAGGAAATTTAAGATGCAAAAATTGATCTAAAAGTACTCCAGAGAACTGAATGTACTTTCCCACCCCTCCATGACATGCTCTTCTTCCCTTGGGAATTATTTTAAGACAGCACCCATCAACACCTCTGCCTTCTGTCTGGGAGATGACATCTTATTAGATAAACTGTCTTGGTTTGCCTCTAGTGCCACAAAGTTCTGTCAGCAGAAAACTACCCTAACTCTGCTGTGTGCAATTATTCTACCCATCTCCTACTAATGATTTAACTTTTTCTGACACCTAAGTGGTGCCACTGGAAACCAAGCTACTGTTTTGTGGAAAAAAAAGTGCAGCGTGTTATTTGCAAGAGAAAGAGAAAAGTGGAAAAGCTATTGAGTTTTCAAATATGTTGTGTCAAACAAAACAGATTCTTAACAAAGGAGAACAGATCTGCAAAAAAACCCAAACAATCCCATCATCAATTTAGCCCACACACACACTTTTAGGAAGACCTGAAACTGCTTCTGGCTACAGATTTTGTGATTTAATTTAAGAGCAGCCGAATTTAGAATCAAGAAAAAAACGGCACCAAAGAAAGAGCCAATTAAAAAAAAAACCAAACCCAAACAAATAAAAAATGGAAGGTCTTAAGAATGACCATAACTGGGCTGACGAAAAGGCTACTTAGCCCCACGGTGAGACTAAGTCACAGAATATTCCTGCTTGGAAAGGAACTTCCAGATCACCAAGTCCAACCATACACAAAACAACACCACCAAAACCCAAATCCTGATCAGACACCAGCACCAAACACACCCAACCAGATGAAACACAAAATAATCCCTCTACAATCTCTGTTGCTAGAGCAAAGGGTAGGAAGGAGGACCCAGGTAACTATAGACCAGTCAGCCTCACCTCCATCCCAGGAAAGGTGATGGAACAATTTGTCCTAG
>JAOXOE010044941.1:0-37691 GCA_028565055.1 Phoeniculus purpureus | reverse complement strand
GGCTCTCACCACTCTCACGGTGAAGAACTTCCTCCTCACATCCAGTCTAAATCTACCCATCTCCAGCTTTGCTCCATCCCCCCTAATCCTGTCACTAAGTTTTTTACTTAAAGAAAAGCATTATGTTCTGTGTGACTGGCTCTAAGGGATCCTGCTATGGTGGAGGGATTGGACTAGATGATCTTTCAAGGTCCCTTCCAATCCCTAATGTTCTGTGATTCTGTGATAAGGTACTTTGAGTGTCTTTGTCTCCCTTTTCCATTTTCTTTCATAGAAAAAGTTGTTTCATGTTAATTCTCCCTAATTCTGTCTTTGCTGGTGGCAGAGGAACTTCTCCGGGGTGTTGATCTTATTTCAGGTTGACCCTGGCCATGCATGAAGTGTGCCTGTTGCTTGTATAATGCTCACCTGTATTGTCATGTGTCAGAAGATGTTTAGAGAAGAAAGCAGGAAAAGAAGGAAAGAAAAGTGTGGAAAATCAGCTTGGCTTTGCCTAGTCAGCATCAGCTTTGGTCCTGTTTCTGTTGCAACTCTCTCTGTGGGGCTAAGGAATTGACTAAGTTTAGGTGATTGGTTTGTGACTGGTACTGTGCCAAACTTAACCATCACTTCCCGAGGCACTGAGTGCATGGCCTGCTAACCCTAGCCATGCTCCTCTGCAGCTGCCTTGTTCAGGTGGGCCCTGTGTGTGTGAGATGCTTTGACTCAAGATGGGTACTAATCAAGAGAGATGTGTCAGTGGTACAGGGATGTGCATGGAATACAGCAGATGAAGTAAAGCACAGATGTTCAGGGAAGATGAGTTTCCTGTTAAAGCACTGGATTGCTGCTCAGAAGAATTTAATTCCAGGTCTAACAGGGACTTCCTGTAAGATCTTCTGGAAATTATATGTCAGTTCTCAGCCTGCAAATGGAAATAATGTTTTTTCCCATTCTCAGTTTAGCCAGTACAGTGCCTAGAGCAGGGACTCTATTATAATGCGTCTCTGCACTGACCTTGCACGAGGGACCGTGTTCTCCCTGAGTGCAGCCACATGTGTATAGAATTGCACAAAGCTGTGGCGAGTGATAGGGAAGGGAAAACTGTGAAACTGCATATGTGGATATACGTGCCACTGGTTAAGAACTTGCAGAATTTAATATGGGATGTTTGGGATAAATCAAAGGAAAACACTGCCTATTATAGACTAAGATTTTTATGTCTTCTGTGAACCTCTGCTGTAAGAGGCTTCTGTTAAAAAAAAAAGTGTTAGTTTAATCTCTGCTACATTCTAATAGGAGTTTTACATAAGCTGGTTTTTACATGCATTTGGAATGAGTGCATTACCCATGAGTAGTGAACTCACAAGCGAGTTATGTGGGTAATCCCAAACGATTGCCAATAAAATTTTTATAACTCACAGCACCATTATGGAATTTGTTTATGTCACATATTTTACAGGGGAGAAAAAACCTGGTTTGGTCATATAGTAGAGCATTTATAATTTGTTTTAATTGGTGCTGTTTTTCACATCCCTCTGCCTCTAAAGCTGGGCCAAGTGAACACCAGCAATCCTAGAAGGAGGGAAAATTAGAACAAACATGTTTGAAATCTCTCTGAAAATAAAACAAGGGCCAGATTCTAATCTTCTTACTCATGCCAAACACCACCTTAGTCCCTGAATAGCCCCATAGATTTCTTTGAAACCATTTGTCAAGTGAAGTGCTGTTTGACATGTGCAGCAATACCCAGAATTGGCTCAATCTAAACTAGCGTTTTCCATTTAAGCCTTCCAAAGTTTGCTGTCTTCAGTGGTTAGAAACACATATTTATGGGGTTTTATTGCATCAGAAATAAGAATTCTCACGCTGCTTAGAGGACTTTGATTCAGTCTGTATTCAACAGACTTGGCTGATGAGAAGCAGAATCCTAGCACTTTTGCACAGGTGAGACAGGGAAAAGCCCTCCTAGATGGATGACTGGCAAGCTGAGTATGTTGCTTCTCACCCCATTCAACTGGTCATGTTTGGGTGGTAGAGACCGGGGAATTTGCACTATCTTTTTTCATCAACTGGAGTCAGCAGCATTACAGACCCCACTTCATAGCACTGATACAATAAGATGTGCCCTTGCGTGCATCCTGTGATACCCTTCTCCTCATCACTTTGGCATATTAGCTGCCATGTCCTTTATTCAGTTACCCCCTTCTTGGGAACAGTTGCTTCTTGAATCTTGTACCTTTCTTAGTGTAAACACCAGCACATTGGGAGAGTTCTTATATCTCTTGTTTTTTTGCTGCCATATTCATTTTCTTATTAAGATTATAGATCCTTATAGGCATAGTAAGTCAGTGGAAGAACTAGGCTTGAGTTTATTGGAAGCAGGATCAGGCCATAAACGTCTTGAGATCATTCTTTTGTCTCATAAAATAACTCCACCAATAAAATGCCCTGTCTGCTGATAGCTAATCAAGGATTGCTGCTTAAAGCTCCACACGTAACCTAGCTATCTCCACATTAACCTCCTCCTTTCATTCCCTTGGTTATGTTGAATAGGAAACAGTTACTGAACCACAGTTATGTTCATAGAAACCATTTGATTAATTGACCGTGTTTTGAACTCTTGTGACCCGAGGCTGAAATATAGCTCAGGCAAAAGTGACAGAAGCCTGGTGATGGGATAGGACTACAAAAGGGCACCAGTAAACTGTGCGTGGGCAGCCCACATTCATGTTTGTGTTTATCCTTGTGGAACTCGCTAAAAGTAAGGACAATGTCCAGCTTATCTCATGAAATGAATAACAATAATATGTACTGGTGCTGCTCCCTGTGAATTGAGCCTACTTCTGCTGTCACTGTGTCTTTATGTGTCCACGGGGAGAAAACCTGGAAGGTGGGGTCAGGGGAGAAAATAATCTTGCCAGAAATCCCTGTAGGCTATCTGAGAAGGAGTGGATGTGTAAAGCATTTCTTTCTGCATAAACATTTAGAAATCAAGCTCTCATAAGTCAGGGATCCACCAAATGTGGTGTGAAGAGGCAGATGAAGCCTGCCTTCTGGCATGCCAGCATTTGCTGATTGATTTGGAATGCAGAAGGGCTCTTTTTATTTTTATTTCAAAATTTGAACCACATCTTAATACAAATCAGGTGAAAAATAAATTGAAAAATAGCAAGCTTGAGATTACAGATGTGCCAGCTTCATATTGTTCAGTTTAGCTGAGGTCATAGTCAAACTCATCAAGTTCACATCGTTTAGTGTGCGGCAACTGAGGTAATATTCAAACAAAAGAAAAGCAGTCGGAATGCTGATACGCTCCTACTTTGCCAGCTGGCCTCATTCAGCTCTGCAAAGCACACTGGCTTCAGCTATGTAAGGAACTCTAAATCAGTAAGGAATACAGGTTTTTAAAAGGATATTCTGTTCCAAACAGCCCATTTGAGCTCCAGATCTCTGACTTTAGATCAGTCATAAAGAGGAAATACCTCTCTTAATATGCAGTTTCATATTCTGAAATTTAAAATGTAAGAGCTATGCTAATGATGATACAGTTAATTTAGAGAGAGGAATTTTTCAATGGGGGACATTTGTGTCCTGCTCAGTGGTTTAGAAAAAGTTTGAACTTCTTAGAAAGCCTCCAAGTAGAATTACTGGCATCTGTTCCTCCTCCATACTGGTGATGTTACCATGCTGGTTCCCTGCACACAGGTATAGATTTATGTAGATTAATTTGATACAGTACAGTGAATTGCCACTGTGATAGATATTTTAGAATTACTTCCTAGCACAGCCTAATGGCTGGAATCAAATGAAACATAAAAGTAGATTTATATAGATTGCTGTGTAAATCAGATAAAGCTTTATGTTACCTAGCATTGATAATGGAAGCTTTTCCTGCAAATAATACAGAAGTTGTTCATGTAATATTTTCATTATTTCAGTGAGAGTAAAGCAACAAAAAAAAAAAAGAAGAGAAATAAACAGGTTTGTCGGGCTTAGCTACCATTAAACATCATTAACTACAATTTTGCCTGACAATTTCTCTCATCCGGTGATGGGTGAAATGGTAGAAAAGCAGACTGAACAATTGCATAAACCCAAATGAAATATGCCCTTGTATTCTAAGTGTTCACAGTTCAGTCAGTTAAAATAGAGCAATTTATTAAGCTTTAGCAGCTTGAACTTAATCTGGTTTTAAGTAGATCTCTGGTTTTTTAACTTGTTGCTGCGATTTAACTAGTTTGAGAAGACACATGACATAGTGCTACACAGTCTCTTCCTCAGTCTCTCACCAGTTTACTTTGGAATACCTTTACAGAGTACTGATGATGAAAATAACTCACGAAAAATGTAGATGAACCTTTAAACTACAGTGAATGTATTTGTTTTGTTTGAAATGTGTGGATGAAGGCTTAATGAAAGACACAAAAGTACAGACTACAGGGGGGCAGGAAAAGAGGTGAGTCAGCAGCACCCTTCTAGGGAACTGGGGATTCAGCAAGGCCACAGGGCATCCCCTTTTCCTAAGCTTCTTGAGGTTAATACCTCTCAGCATTTGGGGCCAGACTATCAAATTTGTTACTGGTCAGTTTTTAGGATTGAATCGCCCTGTGAACTAGACTGGAACACTTTGCCATATTGGCCACCCGTTGTCAAAACAAGTGGGAATGTTTATCAGAGTATCCACGACAGCATGGAGTGTGAGGTTGGCAGCTGGGCTTGAGGATCTTAGAGGTCTTTTCCAACGTTAATGATTTTATCCTATAATCCTGTGATCCTCACATAGTACACTCAAAGCCCACATCCCACATATGCTGTGCTGTCCCTCAAGGTGGCAAATGTATGACCTTTGCCTAACGGAATATTTTGACTGTCTCATATAGTGCTGCAATTTCCCACTTATTCAGGAGATCCCTCAGCCCCAGTGGGTTTTTATAATTCTGTAATTGTAGCATCTGAGATACTTTCTCGAAATCTTAGTTGAAGAAATTTATCTCGGTCCTTTTGCATGTGGAAGGAAATAAGCACCTAACTTAGTGTTTGTACCTTTGATTGATATAAGGAGCCGTGTGGGACACATGGGTAATTTCTTGGGCTTCCACAGAAATGGAAGAGGGAAGCTTTTTCAGGAGATGTTTCTGTGTGTAGCAACCAAATGACACCAAATTCTTCTTGTAACTGGGAATAGGTTCAGGGTGGCACAGGCTGCACTAACAATAGAATGATGGACCCTTTCACCTTCAGGTTACCAGTTCAAACTTAAGCAGAATTGTAGTGAACAAAAGTCATTACACTCTCAGAGCTATTCAGTGGCCTGTGTGAAATCAGGGTCTCTATCTGAGGCTAATGGACATGTGTCCAAATCCAGAAGCTGTAACCCTAATTGGTGCTCTTGTTGATAGCGGTGGCACTGAGGCCAGGGGCTGAGTGGGCACACAGGCTGAATCGACTGAGAAGGGACTGCAAACTTCAAAAGCATTCATGAAGTCTTAAGACTCCTAAAAAGCTCTAAGCTAACATTTTATTCTTCATTTGGAGAAAAATTGCCAGCAGTGTTTGCTGCTGGCAGTGTTTGTTTCAGTTGAGCTGACAGAAGCTTTGAGGTGTCTTGACTAAAAATGTAGAGGAAAAATGTTTTAATTAAAAGCCAGAGAATACCAGGAAAAAGAGTAGAGAGACTGTATGTACTGTTCCTTCTTATGAATCACTGTTTAAACAGAACCAGATTCTCTGGTCTTTAAAACTCATTTTCCTAGAAGAAATTTGCTGTTTCCTAATAAAAAGGAAAAAGAATAGCCCTAAAAAAAAGAATATGCCCCCAGCTGACTGCCTGAAGCAGCTCTATGAGCATGGGTATGTATTGTGATCAGAGACCGTGTAGTGCTAAAACTCCTTGATGGAATGAGTTTTAATCCGGTTTACAAAAAGCTTTAGGGGATATGGCTCTCTACAAATTAGACCACAGGAGCTATAAAATGAAGGATGTCCTCCCTAATTAGAAACAGTGGAGCAGTCTGGTGTTCTTCCTAGTTACAGCCTCATGGGTTCTCTATCACAAGTGAACTCTGGGCAATAGATGTTTCTTTAACAACTGTTATCTGTCTTTTTCCTGTAGTTTATCAGTCGCCCGATTTTCTGTCTCCAGTTTTGAACACGCCTTGCTACGTAGGTGTGGTAAACTCAGCTGATGTTTTGCTGCTGCGAAATTCATATGCTGCTCGCTGATTAGCCACCACGGCCAGAGTAGCTTATCTGTTTTACACGCTAGAAAGTGCTTCTCAAACTCAGGTGAGCATGGCAGGCAGGTCAAGAGGTTCCTTTTGCAGTGTGAAGCTGGACCGACTGTTTTTTCTTTCTTCTGTTAAAGCTAATGGGAGCTCTAAGGAGAGGACTAGAGATGGTCTGAAATAAATTACGTTTCATGGTAATCAAATGCAATTTTCTGGACACATTTTTTTAACAAGAAAGCATTCGTCAAATTGGAGTCTAAGATTTTGAACAAGAAAATAATACAGTTATTGTACTCTGGCTAGAAAAAACGTAGTGCCCAGAAATCTAATAGTGGGATATCTACACCTTGTCATTTGTGCCAAATGATAAAACCAAATCTGAGCATAACTGCAGAAGAATATTAGGCACGAATGAGCAGCAGCAAAAAGTCAGCCACAAATGTGTTTCCAAACTGCATGTGACTGGAAAACTGACTGCAGAGCTGAGTTGGGAAGTGTTTTGAGCTGTACTTAGGCAGCTATAATTTGACTTCTTTAATTATCAGTAAAGGAGACTAGCCAGGCTCTTAATTCATCAACATCTTTTCATGTAGACTTCTATGGAGTAGGACCAAGGACTGGGTTAAGTTTAGGGTTAGACCAATGAAAGGTTTAATTTACTTGTGACACCTTGTTTCCACTAGGAGTTGTTGCAGATCAATCTGAGAACAATTACTAGGTGAATAAAAGAGAGGGAAAGAATGTAAATAAAAAATAGAATTTTAACATCAGTCAAAATATTTATTTTGCTTCCTTGTGCAAGGTGTTGTCAACAGAAAAGAGCTGTTGTTTGTAAGTGTGATTTCTGTCCAGATTTTACTAGAATATGTAAGTGAACTTGTCTCATGACCGTCTTATTTTTGTGTAGTATTTCATCCTCTGGCTTTGTGGTGGAACTTAATGCCAAGAGAACTCACTGGAGACTGAGTGACAGATCAGGCTGTTGTCCCACATTCCCTTTCTACTAAATCACAGTTTTCTTTAGATGGAAGGTGGCTATTGTGAAGCTGTCAAACTGAGGAAAGTTAAATGGGCTGAAGTGAAGGCTCATGTTAACAATAGCAGCTATCTCTGTCAAATGAAAGCTCAGCAGACAGTTACAAGGCAATTCGGCACTGATGGGTGGTCGATTAAAAACAACAAAAGGCAAGATGAATGAAAGGGGAAAATCCCTATTACTTTGTGGTAGAAGCAAGGGAAAAACCAAAAATAAAATAAAAAGCCCACCTCACCCAACCTCGTAGCAATTGGAACAGACTCGTAGTTAGCATGACCTTCATCATCTCAGATATGGCACAATAAAACTGACAAGATTATTTTCTCTTCAAGCAGTGCTGAGGTATTTTCATTGGCAAAAATCTGGAAAAGTAAAATAAATGCAGAGTTCAAGGCAATTGAAGAATTCTTGAATCTGATAACGGCTGGAACATAGTACCACCCAGAAAAATAGCTGGGTTTTGTGCTAAAAAAATTATTACTTGATCATTTTTTTTTACAGTGTCATTTCTGAGATTTTGAAGGTTACCCCACAGACAACCAGAAGAGGATTAGAGAGAAATTATCTTTCAGCTCAAGGGAGCACCAATTTAAATTGGATTTGAGATATAACTTCTGCATTACCTTAGGAGATGAAAGGTAGTATTGTGCTCTGATAGTTACCCAACTACCTAACTGTGTGTGTCAACTGGATTAGTCTGTAGATTAACAGCTCGTGCACCAAGTGCAAGGTGTTTCACGCAATTTCCTCTTGGTGGGACTCATCCTGTTTCAGGTCAACTAACATCAAAACTTAGAAAAAGTGGAGAGCTTTGCAGCTTGTACGTCAGACATAACGTGAAGAGATACTTGTTCTTCAGATGTGGTCACTAAGACTTAGAGTTGTTACAGCACACATATAAAGCAGGAGGAGAAAGTACAAAAATAACAGTAAAGGAAAAAAGGTAACTATCCTTGTTACTATCCTGATAAAAAAAAATCAGGTTTGGAACCCTAATGGATTTTGACAAGAGAAAAGCACTTAGACCCACTTAGATCCTAGGAAATTCCCATTCCATTTCTCACATTTTAAGTGTTAGACACATTCCATGAAATTCAGAAATACAACAAATGGGTTCTTCTGTAGCAGACAATTAGGATTCAGGTTGCTGCCAACAGTGGAGTCAGGGTTCAAAGAGACTATGAAAAGACACTGTAATAAAGAATTTGGGATACATATGTTCTCCATGAACATTATGAACCGGAGTCTCATTTCCATTATATTAGGAAGAATAATTCAGCGCTAACAAACTGTTCCATTGAACAGTCGCCTGTGACAAGTTGCAAAACTAGACGTACCAGAGGCCTGATGCAGCCTGACAATTTTGACATATTATTATACCAATTCTTGTCTTTGTAAAGTCATGATGTCATTAGGCTTTATAAATGAATTGAAATTTAGCCTGCATCACCCCTAGACTTTGCCCTTTGAAGAAAACATTGAGTAGCCATAGATCAATTTAATGTACTAATAGTCTTGTTTATTTGTCTTGTAATAATATTGAGATATGCTAATCCTGGACAAAGAAACCAAGTGTCAGGCCTGGTATAAGCTTACAAAAAGAGAGGAAAATAATTTGTAGTTGGGAAATTCATTTTCTGGAATGTTTTTATCACTTTTCTGGAATTTTATGAGTTTCGAGGATTTTTTTCAATGGTAACAATGCATTTAATTTAATTCATAACTAAATGAATTCGGTATGAAAAATCCTTTAACCTGCTTCTTAGACACTCAACCACAGTGTTCCTTAAAGGCTTTATGGTAAAGGAAGACCAGAGTGGTCACAAGGTGACTTTGGGAGAAAGACATTGTTATCAGGGAGCTTCTAAAATAGGTGATGGAGCATTGTAATGGGCTTCACAGGGGGGTTGTGGAGTCTCCTTCTCTGGAAATGTTTAAAACCCACCTGGATATGTTCCTGTGCAACTTGGTGTAGGTGATCCTGCTGTGGTAGGGGGATTGGACTGGATGATCTTTCGAGGTCCCTTCCAATCCCTAATGATTCTGTGATTCTGTGAAATGTCTATGCATGTCCTGTTCTCACTTGGATGATGCAGGGTTTGCTTTCAGTAATTAGGCATAAACCATAAACGGTGTCTATGGGTGTCTCTACTGCAACCTTTTAAACCACTGACTGGATATTCCTTTCTTGGTTCCTCTCAGCTTCGTTCTTCTAACATTGGAGAGGTGTCTTCAGGCACAAAGTAGCAGATAGATCAAAAGTAAACCTGGGCTTCCTAGGGAACATGAAAAATGGAGGATATGTGTAAAGGGGAGGGGAGGAGAGTGAGTGTAGGGAAATACTAGTTTTTCCGGAGTTAAACCATGAGAAAAATAACCTCTGCAGATTTCAGGCCAAAGTGTGGTTTAACTATGTAGCAGAATTTATAGGGCAAACAAACTTTTGCTAAGAGCTAACTGTATCAGGAACTTGTTTAACATGCACAGAAGGCACTGCGAAATTATTTCAGTATCATAATTCAAAATGCTGAGGAAAATTCTCCCGCATTACAGCCAGTGCAAGATTGGATCTGTAGCCAAGTACATCAACATAAATGTTCAGCTGTCTGGGGAAATACAAGTCTTACACTGTT
The DNA here is from genome assembly GCA_028565055.1 of Phoeniculus purpureus. Classification (NCBI taxonomy): domain Eukaryota; kingdom Metazoa; phylum Chordata; class Aves; order Bucerotiformes; family Phoeniculidae; genus Phoeniculus; species Phoeniculus purpureus. The sequence goes on along the minus strand of JAOXOE010044941.1, from coordinate 27,813 downwards.
ACTTAGGGGAAAATGTGCACAGACATGGTGGAGCCCCTTATGAAACAATCCTCATTTTGTTAAACAATAGGATCAAATTTTCAATCAGGTTATCAAGCACGTTGCATTCTTCAAGCTTGCCAAGCAAAGAGAAGTATCATCATGAAGACAGATATGTTTTTACAGAATTAATGACGTATGAAATCTGAAAGTGGAAACATACATTTTCATTTTATCCTCTAATTTTTCTTTTTGCATTGTAAGTGAAAGGAAATGCTTGGAAGTATTTGTAGTTATTCATATCTGTTTATCTTAGAGTGATTATCAGAGCAAACAGTGTCAGGCATTGTGTTTGGATCTGAGCCTGAAAAACAGTGCTTGCAGGAGCAAGGATTACTTGCATGAGTCGGTGTTTTCAGTGCTTGGTATTTGATTTCTATCGTGCATATTCAGTGCCTTATATATCATCCAGATTCAAAAATCATTTAAGTATTTTATTTGTTTATCCCCTCTATTTATATTAGTTTTAGTCTTGCTTGGTTTTATCCCCTCTATTTATGTTAGTTTTAGTACTTGCTTGGATTAAACTGTTTTTACATTTTTAGATTTATCAACAGAATGTTCATTTAAGGATAGAACTGAACTGTCTTACTGGAGATTCATTTCTCTTTGCAAAAGTTGTATCAGACCTGTTGGATAGGTGTGGATTTTTGATGTAGGATTTTACAGCTACAGGAGAAGTGGCTTTAAAAACCGAACAGAAATTTAGTGCAGTGAAAATGAAGCTCACCTTCCCAAGATCATCTTATCTTTGCATCCTGTGGGGATTTTTGTTGATTGATCAGCCCTGAACTACCTCATGTACCAGGCACGGCTCAGCAGTATATTTCATAACCATGTAATGCCTTTGCGGCATTGAAAGCCACAGTCAGTGCTGTCATGCACACTGAAGTCCCTAGTACTTGCTCTTCTCTGTGGCTGACCCGTTCTCTTTATTCACTGTGCACCTTCAGCAGGCCAGTAACTTGCATTCCCTCTTGGAATTGTGCTTTGCTAATGCACACTCCTGAAAAATCTCTCTTTAATTCAAGCACTAGACTGAAAGCATTCTTTAAAAGCCCAACACATGGCAGATTTCACTCTTCTCCCTATGAACAAACACTGTCTGAAGCTGAATCTCCTCATCTCCATAGCCTTCCATATCGCTGAAAACCGTGTTGTGGCTGCATTGTGTTGCCCTTGCAGTATCTGCCATTGAAAGGCTTCCCTTTACCAGTGCTTATTAAACATCTTGAGCCTTCCTTTTGAGCCAGTAAATTAATACAGTCTTATTAAATTATTGTTCATTTGCACTGAAATGAAGCAGCCAAACCACTTTATTGGGTCACAGGACACTCATCCTCCACAATTCATTCCTATTCATTCGTGAGGGCAAATTGACCCCAAGGATTCAAAAACCTCTCAACCTCAGATCACTGTCGGAGGGTCTTTGTTGCCAGTCCTCCTCTCATGTGATTAGTTAAAGTCCACTCACACTGAGGTATTAAAACTACAAGGACACTGGCCACACTACAGCTTTTTGGAAGCTAGTGGTGCTAAAGAAACTGGCAGCCTTTGGCTTGCTTCTTGCCAAATACTCCATCCTTTCTGTGAAGGGATGAGCAGAGCACTGGAATGGGCTGCCCAGGGGGGTTGTGGAGTCTCCTTCTCTGGAGACGTTTAAAACCCACCTGGACGTGTTCCTGTGCAACTTGAACTAGGTGATCCTGCTGTGGCAGGGGAATTGGACTGGATGATCTTTTGAGATCCTTCCAATCCCTAATCTGTGATTCTGTGATCACAGCTGTGTCTGAGGTTTAGTTCATTTTAGGAGTTCTTGAGTTCATTCTAGGAGTTTGCAAGTTTCCTCACATTAGCAAATACTGTCATTTTTGTAGGCTTCTTCTAATGTTTAGTTAAAAACCAGTGTTTCTCCTAAGGAAAATCTGCTTTGTATCAGCAAGAGGAGACCATGTTTCTGCTCCTTTCCTATCCCTGACATTCTTCTTCCGAACCCGTGCTGGCCCAAGTGCATGTGCTACAAAAGCACAGTGAGACACAGCTTTAGTTTGTGTTTGGCATCGTCTTTCTCCTTTTCTTCCACCTCTGACTTCTCTGCTTTTCTATTACTACATTTTATGGGATTTTAATATAATTATTTCTTTGTCTTCCTCTGTACTTTTTGACTCTGGCTCCTTAACCAAAACATGACCCTAATGTCATCCGTGGTTGAGCTGGAAAACTCTGACAAGCCTAATACTGGACAGAAATAGTTTTTACGAGAGAAAGTAGTTTTCCCTTTCTGTGTGTCCTTAAGCTATGAAAGCTGATGAGAAGCTCCTGCATTGCGTCAGAGTGCTGTGAACCCACAGGAGGTGATGTGTCTGCACTGAAGAAACGTTAGCTGAGCAGTACCCTTTTGCAGACCTGCTTGCTTTCAGGACATAAACATACACTGGGTATGAACACTGTTCAAAGACTTTGTTAAGGAATGGAGACTGTGAAGAGAAATAATTCTATGTTAATTGTAGTCAAGATGTTCTTGGGCCTTCTAGCTAAAAGGGTTTTAGGTAGGGAAATTATTTGTGAACTGATGATAAATTGTCCTCTGTTGATTGTTTTTTTTCCTTGACATACTGTTCTTAGCATCCAAGGTTCAGGAAGCTGCTTTGATTTGCTTACTCAGAGCTTTCTTTGAGACTCTTTTGGCTTTTCAGATACACCCTTATTTATGAAGGGTGGGTAAAGTTGACTCATGCAGGAAGACTAGAAAACCACTCCCACCCTCTTGAGGTCCTGCCACAGCACTGTGCCAGGGTGATGAGGAGACAGAGGTCCCGCTGTGTGTGCTATGCTGCATGTTGGAGGTCTAGGACACCCATTGGCTACTACAAAAGGCCCATAGTTGGGAGAGGAAGGGGGATACTAGCCTGTGGTCTTTTGACCTTTAACGAAGTGCCAAAGTAGTACATAGCCCAAACATCAGACGTGGCTGGTGTGGAAGGGCTATGGGTGCTGTTATTGCTCACAGAATAGGACAGACCAGCACTACAAGTGAACCTTCTTTCAGCCTTATGCTGCAGCAAGTACTGGATGACATTAATTTCCTCATGACCCTGCTGTCCAATTTCACAGAGTCCTACTGGAGAGGACCAGAGCTCATCTCAGGATGCACTGCCTCTGTAAAGCACCTTGAGGACTTGGTGTCACTCTGAAGTGCAGACTCTCTCCATAACACTGACCTTTGCAGAGAGCAGTTCAGAATTAGAGGTAGATAGGTCAAATGGCGAAAGGAGCCTCAAAAATGCACCTGTATGAAGGTTTTCATAAACAAAGAAAGCTGCTTCCACTCCGCACCAGGTTATTGAGTTTTAAGTTTTACCAGACACAACTCATTTCCAATCTGCAGAAACAAAGCAGCTCTGCTCCTCAGACAGGAGATTAGTTCTCTGTAAAGGGAGAACTACACAGAGAAAGATTTGCGAATGTTGTGTTGGTACTGACAGCTCATCAAAGAGCTCCCTGAAGGACTTACTTTTCTGCCAGATTAAAAACTGAATAAAATAAAAGATAAAAGCATATAATCAATGAATAAAAGTAATGTCCTTCCATATGCACTGCAGAGCATTGGATAGATGAGCCAGTCCTATCTTGTTTGTTCCCTGTTGAACAACTCTCTTAATATATTTGCTGGTATGATTTTTTTAAAGTCACCTTTGCAAGTTGCTGCAGAATTATCAATCATTGTTTAACTGTGTGCTAAGTTCCCAAAGCCTTTGTGTGTAAATATGCCAAGTGAAGGCTTGTTTACCAGAGAAAATACTGGTGCTCTGGCCAGGAGGCAGTTTTAATCAAATATGGTTGCAGTAAGCAGGTGTTTTTCATGTGGAATGTATTGGATATGAGTATGTATCACAGAAATGGCTCTTGGACTATATATTGTTCTTGATAAATAGCAGAACCCAAAATTATATCAGCTGTTGCAGTTGATGAAAAGGAAAATAATACAAGCTTTGAGCACACCGGCAGAATTTCACACACTAAAAAAGGTGAGAGCCCCATTTCTATTCCACAAAAACTAGAATACAGGTTTCACACTGGCATTTTTAGAAACATTTTAGTCCTCCCATATTTTTCCTTTGTTCTTGTCTCTCTTTTTTCTGTCTCTCTCTTTTTTCTCCCTTTTTGCTTTGGCGATATGTCATTCTCAGACTCAGAGGAGTCTTTGGACAGTGAGGAGACACAGTGTAACAGAGATTACACTTTTCTAGACAGAAAGCATAAACAGTGGTATTAGTGTTACTGAAACAAAAACATCAGGCTTGAAATGAAAAAAAGTCTCCTTTTTGACTTTCTAAACTGCCTGTTACACTGTTAAACTCTGTTGATCCAATTCTGATCCAATCCTCTTGAAAGTGTTCCTTGGGAAGTAGGACTGGACCTACATCGATGTGGTGTGCTACAGTGTTATTCCCACTAAACATACAGATTTCCATCTATGCTTTATAATATACAGCTAAAATTTGGCAGTAGGTTTCCCCCTGTTCCCAAAGTTCTTGTGTCAGCTTTAATGAAGAACAAAATGCCTGTCAACAGAGCAGTAGTTATACTGCACTCGGTAGCAACTTAATATTTTAGTTGCCTTGAAGAGCTCTTTATGCACAGAGATTAATGGATGGGTAGATAAGGAAATTCTTCTGCTGAAAGAATTAATTTTGCTTAATCCTTTTGAAATTAAGAGATGATACGGAGAGATGAGTAATGAAGTGCACTCTCTGATTGTGAGGTACCTAATAGATAACCACAGGGGTTACTTCTCTCTCACCAGCTGTAATTACACTAATTACTGATACAGTGCCAGGAACGCTGAGGCAGGCTGAGTGTGACAACATGAAATTGAGTGTTTCTTAGCAAGCCATCTTTTTCCATCAGCTGGGCCAGGGGGAGGCTGACCATGTTATGAGGCTAATGTGTTTCTTCTTCTGTGGGAGAGAAGAAACCAAGTACCCCTGTTGCTTGCAGGCGACTTGCTTGTGGTGAAGACGTGAAACTTGACTTCAGTTCTTTCTAAAGGGGGGCAATTTCAGGCCAAAGGCTGAGCACTTGTTCTATGCTGTAAGGAAATTACTACTATTCAGGCCACTGAAGCTACTCAAAGTAGTAGGTGCTACTCATAAGAGTTTTCCAGACATCATTGACAAGCATAGAATCATAGAATCATTGCAGCTGGAAACCTCCAGGATCATCAAGTCCAGCCCTCATCCAACAGCTCCCTAACCCCTAGACCATGGTCTCAAGTGCATTAGCTACTCGCTTTTTAAACACCTCCAGAGATGGTGACTCCACCACCTTCATATAATGAGAGAAAATAGTGGATGAGGAGAAGGAAATATTAATAAGCTTTATTTGAGCATGTATAAAATTGCTGGACAAGTGGCCCTGGCTATTAAAGTAAATGGTGCTTGTAAATTCCATTTCATCTTCTGAGATTTTCTTTTACCATAACTCACTATAGCTCAGAGGAAATATTTTAAAGATGACTTGCACCTTTCAGCAAAAGAATGAATATCAAGTTTCTAGATTTGTCAATCCCTTAAAACAAGGGATCTTCTTTTTTCCTTTGGAATTACTCTACCATTTGTATTCATTTCCTCGGTTTTTTTTGTCCACTCTATTATGAATTTCTCTGGGGAAATCTATTGTTAGACATTTTCACACACATAGGCCCCCTTCTTCCCCCGATAAAGGATAAAATTGTGTTCCACTGTGTGCAACACATTTTCAAAATACATCTGAATTCCATTATACAGTTTGTCATTTGCATGATACCTTTTGAGTTACCACTCTCAGAGAGGTCTTATATACTACAGAGAAATGCACTAGGAAAATGAAAAACAAGCTACGTATACAGTCCGTAGGGTAAACTGACAGATTGTGTTGATCTGATGGCCTTATTTCCGTGAAAGTTCAGAGGTAGAAAAGTTTGCGTCTCAGTGGTAGTTGCTATTTGTTACTTCCACATAAGTATTGCTGCAAATAGGAGTGTAACAAGGGCTTCACAGCTTAGTGTGGTAATGTACTGGTTTTTTCACCTCAAAGACATTTATTTGATTCCTGCCTGTTCGGGATTTAAGTCTTATTAAGTATCACAAGTGAAATTTGCTGTAGCAGGCTAAGCTCTCTCTTTAATATTGTACAGAATAACTAGTTCTAGCACATGTTACTCCAATCTAAATTACACAAACCCCCATTTAAAATTGTCCTTTTGTATCAGTGAAGATTGAATCAGGAGTGAACCCCTTTCCTTGGAGAGCACCCACATCATCTATGTGTCTCTCCTTAGCAGTGCTTTGCTGTGTCTTCCATGTCACTAGACAGTTTCATCCTTTCCTTTCCCTTTCCCTTTCCCTTTCCCTTTCCCCTTTCCCCTTTCCCCTTTCCCCTTTCCCCTTTCCCCTTTCCTTTCCTGCCAAATTTAAGCAATAGATCTTAGCCTGCTAATGGAACAGAAGCATGTTTTGCCCACTAAGTTTGCAGAGACAGTGTTACAGATTTACAAAACCAAATGGGCTAAATATTTTGAAAGGCAGGAATCCTTTAAATATGTTCAAATTTTAGCAAAGACAAACCTGTCAAGAAAAGAATGGCATGTCTGTGTATCTGGTTAACACCATCGCCTGTCCGCCTTTCTGCAGAATCAACGCTTGTGTCTGTTGTGATGTGACCCAGGCGGGATATGCATTTTGTACAAATGCAGTTTGACATGAGCGAGTTAATTTTCTGGGCAGCTCAGGATTAGGGAATTGCCTAGTATTCCCTTTGCTGTCTGCTTGCAACCCCTTTTTCCCTTTTCTCCATCTCTTTCATTCCCACTGGGTTTTTTTTACAGCTGAGTGGAGCTGCACAGCAGTGAACTGATCCCTGAGCAAATTCGAAATATAGACCCTCATCCTATTTAGACACCTTTTAAGCACCTCCTCCTTAATGAAACTTTCTCTCCAAACCTATAACGTCTTATTATAAACACGGTGTATTCCCATCACAGTCCTACACAACTAGAGCAGGAAGAAATCCAAAGCATTCTCAGGAGTTTGCTGGCAACCTGGACCTTATTCACTTGTATGAAGTTTTAAATACATTATAAACTAAAAAAAAAAAAAACAACAAACCAGTATACTGAGCTGTGAAAATGCTAGCTCAAGAAGTTCAGTGTTCTGAATATATATGAAATTTAGTTATATTGTGGTAGTGCTGTTTCAAGGAGGAGATTGTCTTACATCTCTCAGTCAAATCCTCACTTGCTGATTCACAGGATCACAAACCAGCAGATCTGGTTTGCACAAAATACCCACTGAATACAGTTGGGAAGGGCTACAAGTCCATTTTCAGTGTGTGTGCCACAGAGCTTGTTTGAAACCTCAGTAAGTTTCAGCCCAAACTCCAAATCTGAGTTGAGGTTCTGCTGCCTTTGCTCCTCTCAGCATTGATGGGTGGGAAATTTATTTCAGTGACTCTAAAAGTCTCATCAAGTCCTGTGTCACCTTGCTTTGCAGCTTTGGCCTTTCACTATTTATTGCTTCTCTGAAGCACTTAAAAAATGTGCCCAGACTTATATTTGGATTGAGTAACTGATGTTGTAACAACAGTTGGGAATGGCTAGAAGGACTCTGTGACTCATTCAAGATGCACATGCACAGGGGAAAGTTGTAAAACACTTGGTCCCATTGAGAAACAGAAGCTATGGCTAGACTTGCATCAACTTTTGATATTGTCTGTTAAGAGGATAGATATAGAGTGGCTTCTGATTGTGTTCAAATGGGTTTGTTATCATGGCTTATTTTTTTTAATGATGTATTTGGAGAATGTGTGAAGAGTCAAAGAGACAGGATTTAGCTTAGGATGTCAAAATCATAACATACAGTTATAAAGAGATCACTTTGATTTTGGTCCATTTCATCATCTTCTGAGGCCTGGTACAAGTTGAAGCCTCCTAAAAATAATAGTTACTATTTCTAGAGAGACTTTTACAGAACTCACCCTAATAAAGGCCTCATTCAGCCATTTGTCTAGTTATGTTTGTAACGTAGGAACAATCTGCTCTGGGAGCTGTTTCATCCCTGGAGGAAGTGGGTATTGTAGTCCGTCAATGAGATTGCCCCTACTTACACAACAGATAAATGTGTTGCTTTGTCCCAATGTTTCTGCTTTCACAATAATTTCACCATCCAAATTGTAAACCTCTGAATATTGTAGATTATAATAAATGTGCTGACACAACTTCAACCGTTAGAGTAAATGGCATTGCTCTAATAATGAAATAAAAAATCCTCCTTAATCCCATTCTTTCCCTAAAGTGGTGTTTTGCATTAGCCATGGATGAAAAGACAAATAAGTACGTGTATACTCAATACTAATGTCAGCTGGGTCAGAGAACAGGAAATCAAATGAATTCATAACACCTCTGGAGATAACTTTCTGGCGCAGCCTCTTTGCCTTCACTGACAGGATTCATTGTAATTTGGTATCTCCACCTTTACTGGTAGTTTGCCTGATCTTCACAACAAATATACTCTGTCATCTCTAGCCTGGGTGCTTCTGAAGTTAACAGCGATATGCACGTTTACGGTGATGGCTCACTCAGAAGGGCCCGATTCCTTGTTCAGCCATCCAGGCAGTTACTAGGACAGTTGCAGATACGGAGCTCTTCAGTCTCTAGACAGGATAGTGAAATAGTAACCTTGAATTAAGGCTGCTAGCAAGTTTTAAAAGCCCTTATTGGGCTTTGAGTGTGATCAGATGCTACTTGCTTGTAAGTGAGAGTTAATAGAAACATTAAACAGTACAAGCTACTGTGACCTATGTCTTCTGAATATTAAGCATACTTTAAAATTGTGGAAGACCATCTAGTCCTCTGCTCTCTATAAAATATTACCTCTTCTAACCCATATCCTCTGGGAGCTGGTTATTTAACTCTTTGGCATTCTACTTGCATTTGCCCATGCTGTGTATTTTTAATTTATTCCCTCACTTTTCTGGCTACCATGTATTGAGTAGTGAAACCACAATCAGTTTCTCTTTAATTTTTCCATCTGCCAGGAAGAAGGTGATGCATCTTAGAAGCTGTGTGGTTTAGTTGTTTAACCTTTGAGTTTTGTAACTGAATGGGATGACACATTCTGCATTTAGCAAAACATTCTAAGAAGAGTTATATACTCCAAATGATAAGCTTGGAACTGCTAAAGAAATACCAAAATCCAATTTTTTTCCTCTCTCTAGTTGTCTAAGCATCCATTAGTCTCTTGAAGGGGACTCATAAATCCTGCAAATTTAGTTTATCTGAAACCAAGTCTAACAGTTGTCCTTCCTACTAATCGTGTTTTATATCCATTTTATATTTTTCAATATTCAATAAACATGCCTTCCACTTACTCTACTTGTTAGTGTCTGCAGAATAGGCTGCACGAGGCCAGTTATTAATCAGCCATTTCAGATGGCTGTTTGGTTAGTTTAGTAAGTGTATTCATTTATCTTTTTTATATTTTCTTCTTTGTTCTTTCCATTTATCCAATATGGAATTTCCTTTGTCCTTTTTGGTTTATTTGTACCAGGATATGTCAAAAAGGGATTTAATGTATAACAAATGAAAAAAGATAGCTGGATAAAAGAAAAAAAAAAACCTATCACCCTTTGGGCTTCGTTCATGAAAAGATCCTTTGCATTATGTCCTCTTAGATCTGCATTAAAAAATAATAATAGAGCGCATTATCTAGCGGTGCTATTTTAAAGCAGAAGATAATTTACACATTAAAGTGAGATGTAGGTTTAAAAGTAGGAGTGTAGGATTGAATTAGAGTTAAGAATCAGAATGATGTAGTCCTGTGTGAAGATGGGCTCGGATTCCTGGGGGTATTGTCCTTCTGGTTCGTAATGAGACTTGCAGATAATAATCTGGGACTGTGGATAGATCGAGGTACAGCAATATACTGAGAATAGCACAGCAAGTAATGACACTGGGGAAACAAATGAATGTGTCTGCTAGATAAACAACATTAAAAGTTCCTGTTCATCACCAAAGTCCAGGCTTCTAAAGATGAATATTTCCTGGAAATTCTGTATTGGGTTTGCAGTGTAAGATTTTGGTAGCATTGGGGGGGCTGCAGAGGTGGCTTCTTTGAGAAGATGCAGGAAGCTTCCCCCATGTCCAATGGATCCAGTGCCAGCCAGATCCAAGACAGACTCACCACTGTCTATGACTGACCCCATCAGCAATGGTGGTAGTGCCTCTGTAATAATGTGCATAAAATAGGGGGGAAAGTTGCTGTTCAAGTACAGCCAGAGACAGGAGTGAAAATATGTGAAACAAGTCTGCAGACACCAAGGCCAGTGAAGGGGTGGGAGGAGGTGCTTCAGGCTATAGAACAGAGATACCCCTGCAGCCCATGTTGAAGATCACAGTGAGTCAGCCTCTGTTACTGCATTTTAATTGAGGAGTAGATATTCACCTGCAGCCCATGAAGGACCCTACACTGGAGCAGGTGAATGCTGAAAGGAAGCAGTAACCTCATGGGAAACTCATGCTGGAGCAGGCTCCTGGTAGGACCTAAGGACCTATAAAAAGAGCCCATGCTGGGGCAGCTCTGCTGGCAAGACTTGTGAGTCCTGTGGGGGACCCATGCTGGAGCCACTTGTGAAGAACTGCAGCCTGTGGGAAGGGCTCACACTGGAGAAGTTCACAGTGGACAGTCTCTTGTGAGAGGGAACCCATGCTGGAGGAAGGAATGACAGCGACAATGTATGATAATCTGGCCTTGTCTTCCATTCTCCATCCCTCTGTGCCACTGGAGGGGAAGAAGGTAAAGAAATTGTGATTCAAGCTGAGCCTGGAAAGGAGGGGAGGAGTAGGGGGAAGGTGTTTTAAGATTTGGGTTTTATTTCTTCTTACTCTGCACTGATTTGATTGGTATTAAGCTCATTTCCCCAAGTCAAGTCTGTTTTACCCATGACAGTAACTGCTGAGTGATCTCTCTGGCCTTATCATATATAACCCATGAGTCTTTCAGCATAGTTCCTCTCCCCTGTCCCACTGAGTAAAGGGAGTGATAGGAGCAGCTTCATGGGCACCTGGAATCCAGCCAAGGTCAACCCACCACAAATTCTTAGTTTTAAAAGATTCTTTATCCATGCTAGACTCTTAGTTTTATGGCTTCACATATCACAGAGAGGCATCTGCCATTTATCAAGACATTAATGACTAGTAGTTATGTGTCTAGATACTTTGTAACCACTGAGCTACCCGACAACAGAGGTCACCAAAAGACAGATGACTTACAAACAGATTTAAAGATCTCCTTGCACTTTCTGTTTTTAAGAGCATCATCAGGACTTTGAACTTTCTGATATTTCCACAATGGGATCATTGTCCCCTGTTTAAAATTCCTTATACCAGGAGGCTTCCATGATTTACTGGTAGTCTTCAAACAAAAAAATCCCCTTCCTAACAGAACATCAATTGATTGCTACAGTTATTTAAAGGCTAACAATAAAAAAATCATAGACTTTAGTCTCCATCAAGGCAGAAAGGAAACAGTAATTGCAATTTGCGAGCCTCCTGCTGTGGGTAAGGGAGCTTGGGCTCAAGAAAGGAAACTTGGCAATTTTACTGGCTTTCACAGCAGTGCTGGGTGAGATGTGCCCATTCATTCATATATACATCATCCTGTGACAAGATTTACCAAGGTGAAAGGATGGGTGTCAGTAAGGAATCACCAGATAAAAGCTTAAATGTATGTGAAGCTACATGAATGTGTATTTGGTGGCTACTAGCCATGTCTCTCTAGGTAGACAGACCTCAAAAGAAGAGACTTCTCTGCAAAGATACAACAGAAAATAGTATGGTTTCTTAGCCCATGTGTTTTGCCATGCCCAAGCCTTGGAATCAAAAACAAGTACTAATATGAGTGGTAGCATATTAATATGCAATGTTCGACTCTTTCTTCTGCTAAAGGAAAGGAGGGAAGCATTGGGACAGCCACATCTTTTAGGCCTTTCCTTCCTCTTTAAACAATCATGTGAGTTTTCCCTGCATTTAAAAGAATAGATAAATAAAAATAGGCATGTGTGTTAACAGGTTACTAGCTTGTAAAAGGTTTGTTCTTCCTTCCGATACTAACAACTGTGACATCTCTTCCAATCTCAAACAAGCTTCTCCTCCTCTTGCTGTTCTCTGGAGTTTCAGTTTGGTGAGGTGGTGATTGGTACTGGCCTCAAAGAAGATCAGTGATGATCAAGAACGGAGGACTTTTTTTCAGGTTTTTACAGTCTCATCACTGCAATTCCTTTCTAAATTCTGATTTAGAAATACGCAGAGGCGTATATGGAGTATTCACCATGAGAGAGTGTGCAAACAAGAGGACATGAAAGAGGAACTGACTGCCGAGCTTAATGATGAGATGATGAATTTGAAAGTAATTTGTTCTTACCTAGCATCACACAGAAGGACTCTTACACACATACGTGGAGTATTCATCAGTTTTCTTATCGCAGATGTAATGTTGCTGAATTGAAAAGCATTTTTTTCCTCTGAATTTGTTGAAAGGTGGTGTCACCCCACTGTATGTAGATATCATTAATTAAATTATATTGATTGTACTGAGAGTAATTCTGTCTATTCTGTCCTGTTTAGTATCAACCAATTACATTGTTAGTAATTCTATGTTGTCTTCTTTTTATCAGAATGCTTGAGGATGATCTGAAACTCAGCAGTGATGAAGACGACAACGAACAGGTAAATGCATCTGATCTAAGTACATAGACCATATAATCTGAAAAAGCTGTATCATTGGACATCAAAAACATTTTGGCTTAATCTTGCTTGCTCACAGAACCTCTGTGGGAGGAGACATTCTTAAACAGGAATGTGCTTTGTAAGTTTTGCTGAATTAGCTTTGTGAAGGATTAAACTAAGCAAAACCATGACTTAGTAGCCTTGTATAAGGCTTCAGACAGGAACAGCTAATGTGCTCTGAGTTTCTGTCCTCCAACTACCAAACCAGCTGTGGAACCACTCTCAGTTTCTAAAATTGGTGTCCTTCCTCGAAGTAAGAGGACCACTTCAGACCACCAACACAACTGCAAAGTTGGCTTGCACTTTGCAGTGCATTTGTACAATTGCACCTGAGAAGAGAAAGTCCATAAGTTTTCTTCTTGTCAGTGAGTAAAGGGCTGGGAGACTATAGTCAGTAGTCCAGTGGTTCCAAATTGTAAGAAGGAAAATGCTCAGTGTGTGGCTGTAAATCAATACCAAGAGTCTCTCCACTTACTTGGGACATTAATGAAGAATCATTTTCAGAAAACTGGCTCTTGTCAGTATCTATCCTTCCCACTTTATAAATATTTGTGACTAATGCTGGGAAACCAAGCTGGTGAAACTCATGTTCTCAACATTCTTATCAGAAAAAGTTTCTTTGGATTAAATTCATCCTTCACATTACTTTATATATGCAATAGGCTCAAATGTTTAAACGTCTGCAATAGAGAAGAAAATTTGCTGTAATTCCGTATAAAAGCATCTGTTCAGACTGAGAAATAATTAATTATATAATTTTTTTCTAAGACAGCTAAGTGTTCTTCTTCAGCCTAACTAACCCATCCTTTAGAGTCATTCCTGGAAAGATGTCTTCTGGTGTTAGTTAACTCCTTAGTCATACAAGTCAGCCTTTTTTTGTTCTGAGTTAGACTCGTGTTCTCATCTGAAGCCAAGAGATCAAAAGCCTGTACTTGTGCATCCACTGTAGTACAAACACAAAACCAGCTTATGAAACCAGCAGGTTTCCTGGTTTGTTAAAGAAACTTGCCCAAATAGTCCTCTTATTCAAAGACAGCATCCTGCGTGTGAACAGTGTCGCACTGCTCTTAGTTCAGGGGCTGCAGCCTGAGTTGTCATATGGTAGTGATGTGCCTGAGCTGTAGGAAGCTTTGAATCGCACCAAAACTGTGTGACTTTTCAGTAGTACCATTCACACTAAAATCTGCAGACAAATAGGAGAGTACAATATGGACCATTCATGTAGCTTCTCAGAATTTCATAGCACATTGAAAATGTTTTCCCTTTTGGCAGTGCAATCTTCATCTTGCTCTAAGTGATTAGAATTTATTCAAATCTCTTAAGCTCTCCCAAATATCTTCTTAAGAAACAGATTGTGGCCTGTATCTTTACAGATTCCAAACAGGAACATTTCCAGTCACATAAAAAATAAAGTATCTGTCTGGGCAAGAAGCTTGCTGAGCACATTTCTTAAATGCCCTGCGCTTCAATGGAAACCTTCACCATTGCTGTGTACCCCAGATACGTATCGTCACACCTCCTTTATTTATATTACAAATAGAGGGTAGAGACACTGTTACACCCATTACAGGAAAGAATTCCACACCTTGTAGGCTTCCTGAATGTCTGTATGTGTCTGTCACACATTGCATCCCACACTAAGGCCTTGAAGGCTGAGCCGCCTTGCCCTGGCACATCACTCACGCATCACCGAGGCAGTGCCTTCACACTTTTGCTCTTTCTGCCATATCTCTCTATAGAGAGGGGACTGAAAATACAAAGCAATATTGACCAAGGCAATTACCACGTGTGAATGTTTTACCAGGTTGCAGTTTCATTTGTGGGGACTGAGGTTAAGAACAACAATTTGTTGTTTTTTTTCAGTCAAGGTTTTGCAGTCAAATGATAAGGAAAGACAAGATTAAAACTCTCAGCTTGTAGTAACATAGGCAACTTTTCTTTCTATAAGGAAATTAGCACTGGAACAGGCTGCCTGGGGGGTTGTGGGGTCTCCTTCTCTCGAAGTGTTTAAAACCCACCTGGATATGTTCCTAGGTGATGTTCCTACGTGATCCTGCTGTTGTGGGGGAATTGGACTGGATGATCTTTTAAGGTCCCTTCCAATCCCTAATGTTCTGTGATTCTGTGAAATTACAGTCTTTCTGATTTCATTTTTCTGAAGGCTTGAAGCCAAGGTGGAGCATGAACTAGCATTTACTAAGCTTTATTGGTAAAAACACAGAATGTAAAAATCAAGTGTGTTTTCTTTATTTTAATTCTTTGAGTGTTGTGAGGATTTGTCTTTTGAGATTTGCAAGGGACCCTTCAATCTTTACACAGCAGGGGCAGTAGCGACACTGATCCATAAATGCACCTTAATCTCAACTGTTAGTGAAAGTCTGTAGTATGTGCAGAGAGTTTGATCTGCCAGCCTGTCTTTTGAGCCTACCAGTAGTCCATTTGTCATGGTGGAAGACTGTTAGGAGCTTGTCTGCAAGAAACAAAGCTCTTCCATCTTACTGTCTCACTACTATGAATGAACACACTTATTTCTGGTCTATATTGCATTTATTTAGGTGTCCATGGACCTTGTGCTCTTTGGGATGTTAAACACCTCCTTTCTTTTCTCCCCTTCTGAGGAGAAACACAACTCACGTGATAGCTTCAGTCAGTCATATAATTAAGAATTTGAGCTGAATTTCTCTACAGGATTGAAGTCAGTGGAAGCTATTTATTTTATAGATCGTGTTAGCAAGGCGACAAATGAATGTGCTGCCCACTTTCAGCATTCCATTTTCAAACAGTGCTTTGAAAAACTGAAACTTGTTCCAAAGAGTTATAAATATGATTTGGAGAACCCTCCTCGATTTAAGTGTTTGGGGTGTTTTTCGGTTGAGGCTACACGTAATGATGGCCTAGCAACACACCACCAAGAGAAAGATTTCTGAAGTGAGGCTATACACTTTAATTTCTCCTTAGAGCGCTTAAGAAGCTTCAGCAAGTGAGAGCTGACTGGAAATCAAAACTACTTGTTGCCAAACTGCTGCAGGTTACATGGAAACCTTGTGGTTTCACTTTCCTGTTAGACTTCTGGCAGTTGTAGACTTGATGCAGAAGATGTCTAGTAAATTTCTTTGGGCTGTGACCTGCAGGAGGTCCAATGAGACATTCGTGGGCAGGTTGTTTCAGACATCAGATCTGAAAAGCTTTGAACCATATTGATCATTGCAGCAGAGCACAAGGCAAGTTACAAGTCACTCCTCTCCAGCTGCAAACTCCCATCATCACTGTTTGGGCCTTGCTTAGAGACCAGGGTTACCACCTACATCCAACACATGTAAACACACCCCATGGTCTACACATCTTCAATGCAGACACTTGGGAGCTGGCCATATGACAGATGCTTTGTCCCGTACACAAAGTGCTCATTCTTATATCTCATTGCGGGTGATTTGGGATTAAAGACACACAGAAAACGATGGGTTAGATCTGGAATCAATGTTCATTTACAGCTGAGAAGCAGTTATTGATGCTGCGCTCACAGTTCAATAAAAGATCTAAAGATATAGACCTTGTGTTTCTCTTTCAATATAAGCAGCATAATCAGTGTCAAATGTTTTTACAAAGAAAATTGTATTGACAGTTTTATTAAAATTGCTGTCTTTAAAGTTTCAAGTTATCCACAATTTGACCTAGTTGAATGGTTTTTAATATGCACACCGACCAACCCAATAGATTTTTATGTCACATATTTATAATAGCAGGTACACATCTGTTTAATGTATTGTTTGGGAGATGCTGCTACGTTTAAGCATTGCCTGGATTGTAAATTCCTGTAGTATTGTCACTTAGAGGAGCGTTGGCATGTGCATCAGTATTGCATTCAGCAGCCTTACAGCACAATATATTGTGATTGGCTACAAGAGATACAGCCAAGGCAAATAACAGACATGTTATTAGTAAAACCATTAGATGACAAAGTATTTCAGAAATGCTAATGTTGACACTCTTCTGTGAAGAAGGACAGAGCCTTTAGATGGCTTTATTACTCTGTTAAAAAAATACATCAGACATTAGGAAAACTAGTGAAGGTTGTTAATTAGTAGCTCAGTTCAGGTAAAAGAGCTTAGATAAAACACAGGTTAGTATTTTTGTTCTTTAAAGCACCTCTGTATAATTCAAATTAGCTTTGAGCTCAAAGGCATCCAAATGAGTTGTGCCTGGATACAGTATTTTAAGTAGCTGTAGTGTACCCAATTTTCTTTAACCAGCTCCACTTTGTTCTTCTGCCTAAGGAATACTCCTGTTAACCTTTGAAATGCGTACTTAATTTAAAGCACATTGCTAGTGTTCTGTGTGTTTTTGAAACAAAGAAACTTTGATACTAGTTACAGACCTGCTGCATTCTCAGTATTTTATGTATAGAGTGGTTTTGGCAGAACAAATCAATAAGATCTTTTTCTTTTCTATTTGATTTTTTTCCTCTTTCTCTTAATAATATTCTCTTTATTGCCACTTCTCTGATAGCCGTACAAACACAAGGCGTTGCATATACTCTGTGGCTTTGCTCTGTCATTTGTATTTTGTACAAACATCGTTCTTTTTTGCTAGGTTAGCGGTAGGTAATTGCATGCAAAATGTTTCACTTTGTAGACGAGTCTAATAAGTTGATCAGCCATAGACTGAGCTTTGAATTCTAATACAGCAGACTGAGCTTCCCAAGCCTATATTCAAATGGTTTTAAAGTGTATGAAATTGTATCACGTAAACACTTTTTTAAGTGGAACAGTGGCCACTTTCCCTGTAGCAATAGGTATTCTTTCCTGTTATTTTTTTCCAGCTGGATCCTGAACAAGCTGTTTACCTCCCCAAGGTTTCTCTACATTTCCATTTACTTTGTTATCAGCAGAGAGGCTGAAGAACAGCTCTTCAGTAATGACATCAATACTGCACACATAGTGAGAGAGGTCATCTTGTCAAAGCTATAGAAAAATCAGATGGATTAGGATGAAACTAGGTGCAAAATAACTTTGATAGAGTCTTTTAATGTAAACAGTTTATCTGTCATTGGGTTCTACTGAAATCCCAGAGCGATGCAGCATCAGCTGTGGCTATAGCAGCATGTGTTTTGAAAAAGAACCCAGATTTCAGTGTTTCAGATCTGCAGCTGTGTTTTATAATTGTAGAGAAATCATTTCATTAAACCATTAATGAAAACAAAAGCTATTAGGATAATACAGTCATTCTCCAACCTTGTCAGCCTATAACCATGAAAAATCCTTTTGTGAAGATACATCTCTGTGCTACCTCAGTCCATTTTAATTGAGATTCAGATTATTTTATTCTGTGCAACACTAGCTGAAACTGTGTGTCATCAATTGTGTAAAATTAATACTCCAGCTTCTGTTAGACAAATCTTTGCTAATAAGAGATTTAATGGCTGACATGTCTATGGTCATAATTCACATAGTAATGACATAGTTTCAGATCATGTATTTGTTTATTAACAACAGAGGCTTTCAGTAACCACTCTGAGATCTGGGCTGAACTCGCTGCAGTTGTGAGCCAAAAACCATGGCACACCACTAAAATACATGGCGTTGCCAAAAGCTTTTAACTTGCTCAAACTCACAGAATCTTGTGTAATTGTTTCAGCGCACGTTGTTATTGCGGAGGTCATCCATCAATGAGGAAGGGGTTTAATACAACCCTCAGAAAAAATGGTTGCTGTAGAGTGTACAGTGCTACAGATCAACAAGAAGTTTGCTCCTGCATGTTGCAGCCGTGCTCTTGCCTGAGCTCTGGGGTAGTGTCTGCCTGGACTTCACAAGTCAGCTCTACTGCCTTCTCTTTTCCATGGTCCCTAGTGTGCACTGGCAGCTTAGTGTCCCAAAACCTCTCCACTGTAGCAGATTAAGTAATACAGGGAAAAATACTGGCAGGCAGCCCTAACAAAGGGGGAATTAAATGCTTTAGTTGAAAAGATGGATAAATAGAGCTGCAAGATGTCCTCTCTCCCCTCCGCCCCCCTCTCCACAAGCAAGCAGTCACTTCATAGCCCCTTAGTGCTCTTAAACAGGTGCTTCTTTTGGATTATTTTTTCATACCACCAGCCTGAAGCAGCCAGGCTCTCTCAGCCACATGATATCATTCACCTGAAAGAGAAGCATTAAAAGACCAAATGCCTCCATCACTAATTAAATAAGGTGGAAAGGCCAATTGTTCCTCAGTACATCTGTAAGACCAGACACTGGAGATCTGCCAACCTTTTCGGGTGGGAGGGAGAAGAGAGACATAGCTTTCAGTCCACAGGACAGATCCTGTATTCCATGTGTGTGCATGCTTGCACACACTTTTTTTTTTTTGTAAAGGAGTCCTTATTAGAAGTGTCTGTGTGGTGGGAGGGGGAAATACATTTCCCTGGGGGGGGCTACTTGCTCTGTGTGGCACTTGGGCAGAAGCCTGGGTTGTTTTGGCAGCAAGCAGAGGCAGCAGCAGGTGAGATAACTGATTGACACTGGCGTTGTTGTCGTTGAGAGAAAAGCCAGACTTGACCATACTGTCCTATAAAAATAAATCTGAAGTCTCTGATATCTGCAGGCCATCTCAGTGCTCAACACTCACTAGTCTGACCACACAGTAAACATTTATCTCCCTTTTCTCCTCAAAAGAAGAGTGTGATTTTTATCGTGAATGCCTTGTGAAGCATTTTGGTAAAGAAAGTGTCTGGATTTCTTATGCCGGCCATCTGCACCGTCGCTTTTTTGTAAAAGCCCTAGTAACCGTCTGTGAACTTCAAAATCTAAATTCTAGGGAGTTTTTTTACACCAGCAGAGAATAGTGCTAGTGCTGACTTTAGTCTGGGAGGGGGGGTTGCAAAAGACTGAGGGAGGGACTCATAGGTGGCCAGAACAGGCGTAAAGTAGGTGATGAAAAGGGCAAGATAAATCCAGTAATTAGCTTCTGTCAGACAGAATAAGGGGAGAAGAAGTGAAAGTTGATCTCTCCTGGAGATATTCCAGAAGGAGAACAGTAATGAGAACTAAACACCTTAATTTTTCTTACGATGAATTCATCTGCCACAGCAAGGTTTGCTAGGGTTGGAGGAGCTCCATTCTGTGCCAGCAGGATGAATCTTCCCAGAACAGACCTTCTGCCTGTTCATAGGGACAGGACAGGTCCACAGCGCGACAGAGCGATCAGTTTGGGCAGGGTGTTCTAGCAGGGCCTGTGCCTGCTTTACAGAAGTACTGATTTTATGGCAATGCTATTAACTGTAATTTTTGGAGCTGTGTGATCTAGTAATTTGCTACGTCATCTGAGCCATGTACCAATCCAGACCAAGGTCATCAAAGAGTTATTTCATGGATGTTCACCTCTGTTGACTCTGCTGCCTGTTTGTAGTAGATTTAGCATTCAGTATAGATGCAATGTTCAGTATAAATTAAAATCCTTAAAGTCCTTAGTCCTGCACAGGAAATAAAGAGGCAGCATGAACAATAGCAGCATCAATTTGCTTGTTCCCAGCACAGTCACTGCTGCTACTCCGACTCTGCCCTTTTGCTTCTCAAGTCTAGGGAGCTATTCATTGATTTAGAGTAGGGAAGATACTAAGGATAGGTCAGACTCCCAAAGGAATGAGATAAAGGCCTTTCTCACAAAGGAAAATCTAAAGGCTTCAATGGCAAATGAACAGGGTACGAGGGGCTGTACGAGGGCTGCTATCCGCCTTTCCATTTTGGTGCAGCAAGTCACAACGCGAATGAACATTGCAGAAAGAACCATTGGGCATTACACACTACAGGTACTCCTCGTTGTAAGGACTCACAACACCAGCGCTGTTTGGGTAACTATCAGCAATGGAGATAAAATACTTACGATGGAGATACACAGAATTGCACTCCTGTTAGCATTGGGAAACTGAGGAATACAGAGGTTATGGAGACTGTCTGCAGCTGCAATATAAGGTCACAGGATGTTCTTTGAATCCAGTATTCTGCTGCTTATTTCTTGAGGGAAGTTTAGAAAAGACTTTTTGTTTCTTTTTTAAATATTTCTTGACCTTTTCTCTGTTTCTTTTGCCTCCTCAAGATTTTTAATCATGCAATTAACATGTTGAAATGCAGCTATGGAGTAAATCCAACAAATAAGAGATCTTTCTTATTTATTAGCCATATGGAGGGTTGAACTCGCCACACACTGTAGAAATATCGTCAGTAAAGAAGACAACGACAAATGCTGAGCTCCATTCCTAGATGGAAGTTCTTTATGTTTTCACTAAATTATTATCACCCACTAAGTCTAGGTCATTTGTAATGAATCAGTAACAAATTATTTGCTAAAAAAAGACATTTCAAACCAGAAGTTCAATTTAGAATTATATTTTTCTTAAGCAATGATGAGAAGCTCTCTGTGGTTCATACACGACAAGAATTCTCTTGAGCCCTCCTAGTTTGTAGACACCATGTGCTTTGTGACTTGATATTTGAACAAATGGATCTTAGCTGATCCATCCCATGTGTTTGGCCTCTGAAGGCAAAATACTAGTTTTTTTAAAAATACAACATGATGAGGAAACGATCTTTTCCATTGTTTTGGTCCTAGATATGGTGACACTGAGCCTCGAGGTGAGACTGAGCTGGAACATCACACACAGAATCTCAAGTTGGGCAACTTCATGTCAAAGGCAATTAGCATGAAAGAAATACAATCTCCTCTGTTGACATTAGGGGACAGGTAGAGGAGAGTATAAGCAATGAAATAAAAAGGGAAAAAAAAGGAGCACAACACATGTTTGTGCCTGTATCACCACACGCTAATCCTTCAGCCCATGCATTTGGGCTTTCTGCTTCCCAGCACCCTTCTGGGTGGCTTGTTTGCTGCACACTATGCTCTCTTCTACCACAGCAAAGTATAGTTAGCACTGGCTGTATCAGAATCAGAACACAATAGAGTGCAGTCAGAAATAGTGGGGATGGTTCATTGCTTAATATCATAGGCAAGGGATTCTATGTAATTAATTAATTAAGGATATAAATTCTATATAAATAATTAAGGGTATGGTATATCTTTCAAGTCAAAAAGTAATATGTGAAGATATATATACACAACAATTACATACAGATAATTCAACTAATATGGAAAGTTTCTTTGTTTTTATTGGATTGTTGAATTGGCTCTCCAAGGAGTCTCTTCTATACCTACAGAAGAAAAGCTTGGTGGGTTGGAAATTTGTTTTGGGTTGCTTAGCTATTCACCCGAGCGTACAGAGCTGGTTAGAAACCAAGTAGTGCTAAAACAGCTGCCACCACAATCAGGTGTAATGCAATACAAGGAGCTGTTCAGTTACAAGAGTTATGGGAAAACATCCCTGGGCAAATAGTCTCCAATGGATGATCTTCTATATCGTACTAATTTTCACGTATTCTTCATCTTCTTCCTTCTTACTCACCACTACAGTCAGCTGTTGAAATAAGGTCTTAGAGAGCAGAGGCATAATTATGGAAAGGCCATAATTGTGGAGAAAAAAATCAGAAGGAAATTACAAATTAAAGTGGAATGATTGTCTAGTTCACTTTGGCTTCCATTTTCTAATCATCCTAAATTATTTTAATGCATGTTTTCAAGCTCAAAATTAGCAAAGGTCCCATGATGTAATTCTCCGTTGAATATTACATTATACCAGCCCAATTTCATTGCAATCTTTTGCAGCATCATCTCCCACACAGGGCACATGTATCATGATTTAGGGACCTTCTACCTGCTTTGCTTCTAGGTTGTGCTTTTAATGCATGAAGTTTAGGAGTTGTGAAGTTAAAGCCACTTTCTTAGTTGTAATGGCCTAGGAATAGAAGATTAAAAAAAAATAACTCTTAAAACATGTTTGCCTTTGAAATACCTTAAATTAATAATCAAAAGCTCATATCAAGTCTAAAACAAATCAAACTCAGTTGTGGAGATGAGAAACAGGAATTATTAACTGAGTAGCGAGGCTGATGGAGGCTCAATGAGATCATTTTGTTCAAAGATTAAAGGCGATGAACACTGGAATAGTTGAGGAGGATGGCTATGAACACATCTGACTAGAGCTGCTAAATTCAGTAATGATCAAAAGTTAATTATCAAAGCAGAGAGAGCTACTCAACACAGACAATTTGAGTCAACAGCTAAGCAGCCCACAAAAAAAGTAATTTGGAAGAAGAATTTTCCTATAATGAAGTTCTATAAAAGACGTGCATTTCAAAGAAACCTGCCTAAAACAAGATTGCATTCTTCCTGATCAGAGAAAAATAATTAGCTCTAATTGACAGACCTGCTGCACACCAAATATTTTCAAACAATATGTTTCTGCATCAAAGCTTCGTGTGTAGAGTTACTCAATGTCACTTTGATTTTGCCTTCCTTTATCTTCTGCCACTGGGCATGCTCGTGATATCGCAACAAATACGCTTTGAAAAATGAATGAGCAACACCTACAAGACAAATAAAAGCAGAAGGCTAGATCCTGCATTTCTTTCTCAGCTGGAATCCGTGACTTGTATTTCGTGCTGCATTTAACGTCACCACGGTCCCACTCAGAGGCAAACTGAAAAAAAAATAGGAAATGACCAGTTGTTTGATCATCCAATGTTAAAGCAGGCTGGCATGTAGATTAACCTGAGCGTCTTCAGTATTGGTGTTAAACTCTGTATGAGCGAAGCTGTGTGTAAAGGACGCTGTCCCTCCAGCATGTGCCTTTTCTGAAGAGCTAACAAAGTGCCTTCTCCCAGTAACAATATAAAAATCTAAGGCCATATAAAAATCTAAGGGATGATTTGTGCTACAGTGTCAGTGTTCCAACAAAATAAAATATATTTATCATTCTTTTTTCCTAAAGCTGCCATGTTGCTTTCAGAGTAAAGAGCTGCCGTCAGTGCAGTTAAGTAGTCAACATCTGAACATCAGCTTAGACTCTGCTCTTTAATATTCTATGACTTTGACATTGCCAGTTCTCACTCCCTGAAATATCTTCATCTTCTTTAATCTTTCATGTAAACTGTTTAGCTCACACCATCACGCACACGCTCTCCAGAGTATCTTCAGCTTTACTTTGCATTAAAATCGACTCCATCATTATTATTTGTTTGTGATCCTGGGCACTGTCCACTCTCATGTTTTCCTTCCTGCACTTGTACTTTGATACCAGTTTTTGTGTAGTGATTTTTAATACTTCAGGGGGAAAATATGACTTTAAATGTGAGTTTCACAAGCTTAAATTCAGGATTGTTGGAGTCGAGCTATTTGCTCTATAGAAGGGACAAGCATAATATCACTGTGCACTCAGAAAAATTCCTGCCGCTGTGGAAGGAAGGCTGTTTATGAGCTTTCATAATAATTTTAGTTCTCTGCAGGATGGGACTGAAACTTGGCATTTAGTGGGAGGCTTGAGAAGCTGAAATGCCATTTTTGATGGTGTTTTAATCCATTTTAAACCGAGCATTTGTGTGTTGTTACATGTAGTTTATTACTCAGAAAGGTTTCTTAATAACATGCTTTTGACTGCATTTGCACCTGGTAGCTGAGAAAGGGAGATTTGGGAGAGGACCACTGGAAAGAGGCACAACTCATATTATCTCACTGATGAGGCAGGGACCCCGTTTCATCACAAGCTTGTTTGAGAGGACATAATTAGGTTTGGGTTTGTAATGCTTACTTGTGCAATCTTAAATTTAGCGTTTCCTGAGGTTTAAGTGTTTTATTTAGCAACCCTACTGTACAATTAGTATAATAGTCTCCTATCATGCATTCATTGATTTATTCTTTAGATGGAAAATACAATCCAAATGAAAGAAACACATTTTTCTTTGCAAGCTGGGAGCCAGCCCAGAGGTTTGCTGTTGCCCCATCTCAGCTCTCACAAGCTCTAATCCTCTCCCTTAAATTTTAAACTCATTATTAGGGATTTTCACGGATTTAAACACAGATTTTATCTTTACTGTGATTGGAGGCAGTCGTGCCAAAACAGCAGGTAATTTTAAAAACCAGTCTCATTGTGGAGTCCAAAGGAAAGCTCATTCTGGCAAAATTTGGAACCCAGTTGTGCAGGTCCCAGAGATTTTGAAAGTTAGTCACTTTTCATAAAGGATTTAAGTCCTGAAGGGCTTATGTGAGCATTTTCCAGGACCACTAATATTAGCAGTTCCTATGCGGGAACCATTTTATTCCCATCCCTAAGCACAGCAGAGGTTAAAGTTCCTCACCAAAACCCTTCTTTTCAATTTGGGTAGGCTTTATAAAAATATCTCTGAAAGTAATTAAGCACTAAAACTTCCCCTACTATAATAGGTTTATGGATCAGTTGTCTTAATTCTGCCTTTCACCGCTATCCGTGCTTGTAATCTCACTAACCATCTGACCGCTTGCCACATTTAAATCTATTACAGTCTGGTTCTGCAAACGCTGGGAGGAATTCTCTGAAATGATATGGCAACACGCGTTTGTCTGAAGGCGATATTTCAAGCCCTCTTGCCTTAACACCTTGTTTACCTGTTCCGAACAAAACCAGAGCGGGGATGCAGGGTTGGCTCCCGTTACATAATTGTGCCACAGAAGCATTAAAAGAAGAAATCTCCACAAAAATCTCGAGCAGCTTAACCAGTGTGATAGACTGGCGCGGCTCTGCCATCGGTGCCCCCAGCTGTGTTGCTTAGCAACATTTTAATTCAAGAAGAATCGAAGGAGATGAAATCCCCGTGGAGAGGGAAACAGAAATAAGAGGGCCGTTGACAGATGATCTGAGTTGTTTCTTCTAATATACTGTGAAGATCACTGGCTCTTTTCATGAATGATAAATGGACTGTACACAGATCAATGGGTTCAGCAATAAACTGGAACCAGGCTCCATGTCTGAGGTGGTGCAGGCCGAGAGGCCCAAAGATTTACTCATTTAGGTGATTTGGAGTGTGTTTTCTCAAAGGTTTCGCAAGAGGAAATTGATCTGAACATTTGGTCATCCCTTGCCCTTTTCTGGTGCTGGCTAATAAAACTGTTTTGGAAACGGAGTCCGTTCTTCCCTGTATTTTTTCCTGTTGTTCCGGATAAGGACAGATAGCTCGTGACAAAGGGGGACAGACCTCAGAGCGGGAAGTGGAATAATCGCTCTCCATGAGCAGTTCCTAAACGTTCGTGGCCGTTCAAAATAAACAAACCACACTGATAGCGCAAACAGGGCAGGAGTAGGTAGAACGCGTAGTCCTCTCTCTGAAAGAGTCCAGCTCTTCGGGTGTGGTGGGCTACCTGCCTGTGAGATTCTGAAGAGCATCCACGTGTTGACGTTTGCTTGTGGCTTGCCTGTTCTTTGGTGTGTTGCTTAATCGTTTGTTTCCCCCACCCTCTTCTGTTTGCAGGCTGCTGAAAAGACAAAGTTGAGGAACATTCCTGTAAAGTAAGTTACTTTTATATCCGTTTGAAAATGCAAGTTTAATGAAGTTGGTGTATAAAAAAGACTAGGACAGTAAGAGAACGGTGATAAAAGAGACAGTAGAATTTGAGTTGCCCCTATCCATAGCTATAAAAAGGTCAGTATCACTGAGGAAAGCTTTCAGTTTCTCACGTGTCCCTGATGGTTGCACTCCCCAAGTTTCATCCAGTTCCCATAAATTAATGTGTTGTCTGCGAACAGCTGCCAAATAATATCACAGTCATACTCGATACGTGGTTCTCCTAGCCTTGGGAGGGTTTGTACATGCTAAAAAGATTATGATTTTTAATTGCAATCCTTGAGAAGGTCTGACGGGGGGAAATAGCTAGGCATGTGCCAAATGATTTCTAGTCCCACAGAAATATTTTGCACCTATCTAAGAGGGCTTTGCCATCTTGTTGATTAAGAGCTCTTTCTCACTCTATGTGTGTGTCTCTCGCACCGTACACACACGGATGTTTCTGCTCTTTACAGTAGGCCTCTGTGAAGGATGAGCGAGCTACCGGGGAGTAATTTCCAGGGCATTTTATGAGAAGTTCTTAAATCTTAGGGCACTAGCGGCAGAACTCAACCATATATCATTGAATTAGGAAAGTTGCTATATAGATGTCCTAGCTGTTAGACAAAAGGCATTTTCAGTTAAGCTACCAGCAATCAGTGCTTCTGTGTAAGTAATGAATACTCCAGTCTTAATGGGCTCTTATGTACCAATAAAGCACCTATTTTTAGCTTCAGTAGGTGATCACTGCAGTTCAGCTAAGTCCCAGTATCAGTATATTCCTGTTAAAGACAGAGAAAATGTTCTCACTTTTATAGTCGTTTGCTGATCACGCTGGCTTTTGTGCTGGA
Organism: Phoeniculus purpureus; assembly: GCA_028565055.1. NCBI lineage: Eukaryota > Metazoa > Chordata > Aves > Bucerotiformes > Phoeniculidae > Phoeniculus > Phoeniculus purpureus. The sequence goes on along the minus strand of JAOXOE010044941.1, from coordinate 664 downwards.
GAGGGTTTGTGTTTGTTAGAACATGCACTGACAACACTCACAAATCAGAGTGTTGTAGCGCACGCAACAAAAGAGTACAGTTCTACTTCTCCTTTTGCTTCCATCTTGTGTAGTCATTTACACCTTATAAAGTGAATGCAAAGTATGTATGAACACTCCTTGGAGCGATTAGGCAAGAGGCAGGATAGTCATAAGTCACTCTATGTTTCATTCAATCGGATAGAAATTAGCAATAGGATCCAGCAGGGACCTGATAGCACATGAAAATTCTAATAAGACAAGGGACTTCCTTGCCTATAGGGCGAGTTCAAATTCAGTGCAAGCTGAATTAAAGCTGTTGTTAGTTGCTGATTGTTTAATAGAGAGTGTGAAATGAGCTGTGTTTTCACCTCACATTCTAGAGGATCCAAGAGTTGCAAGGTGATGAGAATCCTGGGAAACTACTGCAAAATAATCATTTATCATTCATGTGTTCAGTTTTAAAATATTTTGAGTCAGGCTCAACTGAAATGATATTTTTGCCTCATGTAGCAGAGATAGTGAGCCTTGCAGTCATTAAACAGCATGTATGTGACACTGATGCCAAATTAATACATCAATAAGACTGGGGGGGGGGGTGGGGTGGTGAAAGGGTGATTTAGGTTCAATCATTTCTTTATGGGAC
>JAOXOE010044754.1:30000-37778 GCA_028565055.1 Phoeniculus purpureus | reverse complement strand
GACTTGGTCTAGGTGATCCTGCTCTGGCAGGGGGATTGGACTAGATGATCTTTCGAGGTCCCTTCCAATCCCTAATGGTTCTATGATTGGTCATCTCACGGTCATGAATTAGCAAATACCAAACTCAAGTGATTTTCCTTAAGCTCATGATTACTGCATGATGGGCAATGGAGCTGGGAGAGTTTAGTATGGAACTTCCATTAAGGTGAGATATGTTTTACATGAGGCTCAGGGACAGGCAGGACACCCCAGCTCCAGGGCTGGCAACTGCCTGACCTTGATCGTGTCAGGCAGGCAAAAATAAGGGCTGGAAACTGGGTTTCTTACAGCCCAGGGGAATTTTTCACCTTTTGGCTATTCTGGGATGACTTTTTACCTCGCTTCTTTGGACCAGAAACTTCATCCTGGAGCTGAGAAACTTTTCGCTGTGAAAGTCACATTGAAATGGGTGGATTTACCATTTGTTTTGTTTTCCAGACAAAAAGAAAAAACAAATGATGATAAGCTTTACCTGAGATATTCCAATTTTGTTCTTGTGGATAGTAAGTGCTGCAGCACACCTGAGCTGGCAGCAACACCCCCATCTTGGTGCTTTATGCAGCTTTTCTGTTTCTTCCCCTGCAGGTCTGCTGCTGGGCAACTAGAAATCATTCTGGCTTTCCCAGTCTCTTATTTAACCTCCATAGAGCAGGACAGGCTACCCTGCTATTTCCACACAATTCAAGCAGTGTGGGGTTTTTTTCCCTTGACTTTTTTTGAATCGCAGAGGGCAAATCCCAGAATAGAGCATAAATAAATAGATTATTTTAGAGGACTGTAGATCATTGAGCGAGATGCAGAAAAGGCCCCTTGTTTTGGAAAAGCAGCGCGAGGCTCAGCAACAATGAGTCTTGAGGCTTGATGAAAATCTTGGATGCTTTGAGGCTGTGTGTGTTGGGTGAACTTTATTTCCATTTGGCACAAACGCGCTCATGTGTGATACCAGCGACTGCCAGGGTACATGGACAGAGCTGAATAAAGCTTATCCTGGGTTGATATTAGAGAATATTGAATCTGGCTGGAGATGGTAATTTCCGAGCCTTGGTTTCCACAAGGAAAATATCGTTTTGTTTTTGAGTAGCAGACCCCCCTGGCTGTAATAAACGCAAACAGCACATGCGTTGCTATTTCCATAAGGAGGGAAAACTGCAATAATTCTCTGTATGTTCAGCCTCCTCCTCATCTCCCAAGACTCACTGTAGTGTGCCTCTGTTTTAAGATATTTGTTACTAGCAGCAGTACCCCCCTTCTCAAATGAACTGCAAAATGGAATTGTTCCTTTGCTGGGAACAAGGAGGTTTGTCAGCCCTGGAGAAGGGCTGCAAGGAAGAAAACCACCTTAAAACAGGGCATCAAAACTCTCAGCAGCTGAGAATGCAGTTATAGAGATATATCACGGTGTGTGTGTACATAAATGTATTTAATTTTTTTGTTTTTATCTTAGAGCTCAGCAAATGCAGCCCCTCGGGTGGGGTTTTTTAATTTTGCTGCAAAGGGGGTGTGCAAATGGGGAGGAAGGTGGAGGCAGCTCTTGTTTGCTGCATAGATTGGGAAGCATTGCCTTGGCAAAGCTCCGTCTTGGAAAAGTCTTGGTTGTGTATGACAGAGCTCTGTCCTCCCCCCTGCGCCGAGATTCACTACTTTGAATACAATAAAGTTGCTTTGAACTTTTTCAATTATTTAACAACTTTCAAGTGGAGAAATATTTGGGTCTTTTCATTTTTGGCTTCTCTCTCTCTCTTTTTTTCCCTTTTGCCTCCATTCTGTTTGCTAAACAGTAATTGCAGATCTTTCCTGCCACCTTTAATACTCCCAGCTAATTATCCTGAAATAAATCTCTTTCAAGTCTGCATGCCAGCAGTTGTGGGATATGAGCGGCTCTTTCAGCTCCCGGCTGCCTGTCACTCAAATGGGCCTCAGCTGCAGCTCCCAATGATGAGTATTAGTCTCCTGCTGGGATGATTCTCCCAGTCTCCCCACTTCCAACAGCATCTCCCAGGGCTGCACCATGCCTCTACCTGTTAGCCTAATCTGGGATTTTCTTTTGCTAACGCTGTTATTTTGAAAGGAGGAAGAGGATTCCTGGGAGAAAGGCACTCGGTTAACCTTTTCCTAATTGCCATTCAAAGCTGGAAGGAAGGGAGGGGTGGGAAATAAAAATAAGACAAGGTGATGGGTGTCACTGCACAGGAGGATGACTTAGGAAGGATGGATGCACAGGTGTGGTCCCTCGCTGACCAACCGGAGTTAGTTATTTGGGCAGGGCAGTGTTTTGGAGAGGACGATTTCTGACTGAGGGGGCCTCTCCAACCTGAGCACTTGCCTGCTTTATTTCCAGCCTGTGTCCAGCTGACTCAGAAACAAGTTTGTTGGGTTGTAGGCAGAGCTGAATGCTCCATCATTAATTTATTATGTGCTAGCAGTAATAGCAAGGGCTATTTTTATATGCCGCTTAAGCTTGTTCTTGCACGTGGGTTTATAATTTGACTAAGGGACATCCGTGAAGTGACAGATACGTGTTTAAACGAAAGAAGTGTTAAACTATTAGTATTTGAAGTGCTTACTATGTTTTTCCTGCTGTACATGCACCTTCTGACAACCTAGCAATTGAATTGTCTCCAGAAACAGCTGTACTGGGGGCTGCCAAGCAAGCACATCCCGGTGGGGTGACCCGATGGGGGTGTGCAGGACACAGCATAGGCTCTGCGCTCAGACCTCTGAAGCCACTCCTGAAGCAGAACATTTTGGCTAGCTGCTAAATGCATACCCGAGTTGCTTAGCTGGACTCTAATTCCTCTTCTTAAACAGTTGCTTTGCACTCAGGGCTCCCTTCTGAAACCTGTGATGGGCTGCATTGAATTAATTCCATTAACTGCCAAAGGAATCCCTCACTGCCGAATTATATTTCCCGTGTCTCTAAATCATTTCACCGCTGCTTTCCCTGACAGTTATGCAAGTGACCTTTTGATTTCACTGTGGGGTTTTTATTATTATTTTTTTATTTATGGCATTGCTAAGCACTCTACGGCTTTGCATCACCCTAAGACCAGGCATCCACGTGGGATACTAGCGAACGTACAGTATCTCAGATATATGCATATATATTAAAAACATGAACTTGACAAAGTGGGATGTTTCAGATTTGGACCTTAGAAACATATTTACACCAAGTAATTTATTTTTAAAAGTCTGTTTATGAGCATTTCCCTTTCTAGAGGAAAAATTGATTGGCACTGTCCCCTTCGAACTGAGCCTTTTTTTTTTTATCACCAGGTTCAGTTTTGTAGAGGCCAAGTGCTCACTGGGTTAAGTGGGAGCTGTGGATGCTCAAGGCTTTTGGTAATATCAGAGCCTGGGCTGGCATTATGTGACTTGTTTTGTACCAGAGCTGTGAATTCCCATAGGGAAAGGGGAATCAGGCACCCTAGCTTCTGTGTTGGGCTTTGCAGTGGATATATTGCTGTATCACTTTGACTGCAGAAATTGTTGCTTCTGGGTGGGGATGAGACCCTCTTAAGGCTTCTGGCTCATGTGGGCAGCCCTGCCCAGACCTCTTGCTTTTCCACTGTTGTCCCATTCTAATGGGTCTGAGCACAAAATTCTGTGGGTAGCACTGCTATTCTAGGCAGGAAAACCATGTTGGCATCCCGGTGCTTGATTTGTAATTCTAATTAGGAGTTAGAAGTGTCAATGGCAGCACTTGCAGGCACAGTTATAGCACCTGCAAAAAAGGGAGCTTGCTTTTCCCGTTTGGCTCATCCTCTGGCTGCAAGTCATCTATAAATATCATGATCTGATAAGGAGAGCTGGGATGATGCTTGCCTTGCCATGGGAGAGGTTCGCTCTTAGGTAGGAAGCAGCTATGAAATGAGCTGCACTGCTATAAAAACCCACAGACCAGCAGAGATCCTTTTAACAAAACTGAGGCAATGTGGTTGGCTTGTGCAAGGTTTTGTGTAAGTAATAAGTTGAGGTTTCCTGCAAAACATCTGGTTCGATTCAGCTCTTATCTTACTCTGCAAGAGGTGAAAAAACCCTCTGTGGTTCTCCTTCACCGTGTTACAAATATAGAGACGTGTTTGTAAGGAAATATGAAAATAGAAGTTTGCAAGTATTCTCACATTCATTCACCAATGTTGAATGAAACATGTTTTGGGGCTGTTGCAATGTCCTTTTTGGGATGCTTAGATAGCAGTGCAGAACAGGCATCTCAACTTGAGTTTGTACCACTCCTTCCAGGGATGAGGTTCAGAGTCTTGGAAAGCAAAGGCCTTGTTAAGAGCTACAGAAACACTGCACCTTTGCATTCTGCCTCTTACACCTTTGCTGATTCAATCCCCACATCAGGCTTGATTTTTGGACCTGCTGGACTCTTGTACCCATGATCAGCATCGTATAGCTTGGCTCAAGCCATGCAGCCTCCAGCAGAGGGAAATGCATGATAGGGGTACCACATGTACAATAATGTAATCCCTAACATCTCAAGACATGGATGGGTCTGGTTCAACATGTTTGGCTGTCATGGAAGATGTAGCTTGGATAATATCTGATTGTTGGCATTACTCGCATCTTTCAAAGTCTGCTCCTTCAGCTTTTTATCTGGTCTGTGAGTCTTCCCGTTTGGTCTGCAACCCCAGTCTTTGTCTTTGAATTACATCCTCTGCATTATCCCAGTTTCAGCTCTTCAGCCACCAAAACCAACATGAGAAAAAATGAAATTTCTGATTCCTTTTGCTTCTGTTGGTGCTTGCCCATAGCCTTCCTGAAAGAAACCAATAAATAATGCTTTTCATGCCTCTAAAAATTAAATTAAACTCAACTTTCTCTAGGGAGGAGGCTAGGTTAATTACAAAGAGGTAACAATGCCATATCTAAAAAGGCTCCTTCATTTTAATTTTTAATATTTAGGATGAAACTTAATATCTGATCCCTTTTTTTTGTTGGCCAAACTGTCAGTTTAGAAGCGGAGAGGTTGCCAAACGCAGCTAATATCATGCTGCCCAAATGCTTCTTTGAGTTAACTCCTTGCAGCATTTCCTGTGGAGACTGGGAAGGGAAAGACATTGCCAGTCCTGTCTGCAGTCAGCTCAAGTTGGGATGCAGGGCGTGGGTAGGGTTTGGTGGGAGTCGCTTTCTGCTTGACTTTTGAGGGCTTCACTCTATAACCTCAGCATGTGCAAAACATATTCCCATGTCTTGGTATTAAAGTTAGTAAAAACTTGGTGAAACCCCAGAGATTGATGGGGAAGTGTATATTGGATCCCCTAGGAAGAAGAAAGCATGGTGTTTTTATTTGAGAATGGGACTGGTACCTCCTGATGTCTGTGAGTTATGTGTCAGCTGTTTGAGAGTGAAACTGCTCCCACAGGGATGAAACTGTGAATCTGAACAGGAAATGGGGAATTCAAGGATGGCGTCTCCCGTAACCCAGTCTGCAAAAGCTACAGTGCTGTTGCTACTTGCGTGTGGTGAAATATTTTCAGTTATTTCAAAATATTGGTAAAATGACACTAAAATGGAGAGGTTTAGGCACAGTTAATAGGACGTATGGCCATGAAGAGGGAGCAACAGCATGTAGCAGGATTCTGCTTGATGAGAAGTGTATATATATTAATCAGCAAGAAAGAGATAGAAACCTAGACAATTACACCATCGCTGTTGTCTTTGATAGGCACCTTCAGTTCTGGTGACTGATTTACCAGACGCCATGTTCCCTTGAACATCTACCCATCCCCTTAGTATCTCTATCGAACTCTAGATCTGCACCCAGATTTATCGCAGACACACAAGCAGTTGAATACACACACACAGGTATTCAGGGCTGTTGATGGCCACCCCTTTGCAGAGTGGAGTAGAGGGGGAAAGGATTAAATATCCATGGCAAGCTTGGCTGCCTGGGCATAAGCTGGATACTTTGACTCTACATGACATCCTGCTCTTTTTGGAGAATAATTCTTATTGGAAAATTGCAATACTAAATCATTGACTTTTAAGAAGCTGAAGGGGAAAAAGGGAGTGCGCTCAAAAGATCCCAGTGTGTCACCCCTGGCTTGCTGTGTTTTCCTGCGTACAGTAAACCACTGTTAAGATGCCTTTTGCTGCATTATATAGCATGAGGTCCAGGCCATGTACGAACCTGCACTCCTCATAGCAGTGATGTCTTCCTTGTGCTGGAGACAAAATTACGATGAAACAGTGGAAGTAAGAAATGCAGGGTAACCTTTCAAAAGGGGGGGAAAAAAACCCAGAAAACAAGGAAAGGTGCTGAAATTAAGCTCCTGAATATGTGGAGAAGTGTGTGTGTCACCTGCCTTCTCCAGCTTGAGGAGCTTGTTATACTGGCTCTACTTCAGTAGCATGGGGAGCATTTGCCAAGGAGACAGGAGCAGGTGAGCATCTGCTTAGTTCAGCTCTTGGGTTTGGGGAGAAGCTGTGAAGATGGAGCAGTAGTGGCCAAATGGTCACAGTAGAGGATCTGTATGAGAGATGTGTAACGTGAGGTGGGTCTGTATAATGGAAATTGCTAATGGGATGTTACATCCAAAATGGCAAGATGAGCTGCAGTCTCTAAAACATGGTGTCTATGTGGTGAAACGATGAAGCTTTATGTTTGCTGCTTTAGAAGTAGTTCTTGTCTCCAAATGTCTAATCATCAGGCTTTATTTTTTAAACAGGATCTTTGTGTGATGAAAACTCAGGTTTTGGGTTTGAGTTGGGTAGTTGGTGACCTCAGAAACATCCCTTGGCTTCTCACCCCTTTAGTTTCATTCCTGGTGGTGTTGCCAAGATGTGTACTGTCTTTGATGCAACTGGTGTATGATGCTGGACTTCCAAGGAGATTTGAAAGATAACAAGGTACAGGAGATGCAGATATGGTCCTTTTGGGTTTTAATTGGAGCTGGCCCACTTCCCTCTGTGGGAACAACAAGAAAAAAAAACCGACATCAACCAAACCCTAAAAAAATCCCAACTTCTCTGTGCCACATGTCTACTTCCAAAACTTAAACCATTGAGATCCTGTTCCTCTGCCTCCTGTGGGGAGGTAAAGTAGTTTACAAGGGTTATGTATCATGTTGGTGGGAATAAAAACTTGCTTTCTTGCTGGCTTACAAATATATAACACATTAAAATTATTGTTAATAATATTATTTTGGTTGTAGTATAGTGGAGGAAGATTCAAGACTGAAAACTCTACAGCAAAGGCCAATCTATCTGTTGTAGCACTCATGCTCCCCCTGCTCTGTGCTCCCTTAACTCTTTTGGAAAGTGCTTCACCTGCACTTGGTTGCAGAGACAGAGCTCTTCTGGCTTCATGTGGTCCTCTCCTGCTAAACCAGTGCTGGGGGACTGCAGCGGGTGGCCATGCAGATGCATGTTTAGGGGTAGGGTTGAGACAGGAGGGAGAAGGATGACAAACAATGAATGAGTTTTCTCCTGTAAATACAGTGAACTGTGCCTTTTGCGTTTCTGTCCCACCCTTGTTTTTTAGATCTTGGAAACAGTAATCTGAGTCTTCTGGACCCTTCTCAGCTCTCTGAGACAGCAGGCAGTAGCTAGGAAGGAGTAGCAAGGTTACCCACCAGCAGGAGACTTGAAAATGTTAAGATAGCAGTCATTTTGTGCTCCTTTTTGTGAAACAGCGATGCTGAGGTGTCCTGTCATGTGTGTAGTAGAAACCAGTGCCTTGTACGTGGCTCCAGGACACCTCCATGGCCTGCAGATGGCTTTGTGTACAGCTG